>JAUZSU010152832.1:0-14436 GCA_034780255.1 Parotocinclus maculicauda
GTGTGTGTGTGTGTGTGTGTGTGTGTGTGTGTGTGTGTGTGTGTGTGTGTGTGTGTGAGAGAGAGAGAGAGAAAGCAAGCTAAACTCCATATATTCCGTAACAGGCTACAAGCAATCATATGCAGATCTTTTTGTCGGCTTTGTATATCCCTTACCTCTTATGATGCAAACTGTGGTTTCAGGGTTTAAATAATTGCACAAGAATGTTTTTCACAGTATTTGATTATGCAGACACATAATTAGTTCTCTTTTCCCTCACCTTCCTAACCCTACTTATGTGTGTCCTACTAAATGTTTTATTTAACATTTACATGCTTCCTCAAAGACATCTGAAGCCAACCACCCTGCTCTAGCAGTATCACAAGACAACATGGTTTTATAACAACCCTTAATACGTGTGTACATGACTTAATAAGTTCTAACATAGTAGCATTCAAACCAATGTTTTTTTTCCCAGATCCCAGTTGGGTGAAAGTTCAGTTGAACAATGGTTGCTCACTTGTTTAGAAGATGGACTACTAATAAAGAGGTTGTTGCTTTGAATCATTAGTCATTGATGCTACCACTGTTGGGCTATTGAGTATAGAATAATTTATCCCTGAACGGTGTAGGTTGCTCTGGCAAAGACTTCCATTTGTAAATATAAATGATTAGGTTTTGAATCATCTGGACTCCAGGACTGAACAGCAGGGCTTTTAGAAATTCTAGTCTGTCACCATGTGCAAATGCCAATGGTTTGACAGGTGAACAAGAGTTGAGATGGGAGTGGAAGTCAGCTAGTGGTGGGTTTTTTTTATTAGTGACAATAATTAGATGAAACTTTTATTTATTTGGCTTTTTATGTACAAGTTTTACATTGTGCTGCCATGCTCTTGTCAGTGTGATTATTAACTGTTTCATTAACATGTATTAACTATTAACTATACATGTTATGTTATGATGTTATGTAGAATGATAGCTTGGTTGCGCACAGCGCCCATACCTGGTTACATTATGCAGTAAATATGTTTTAAGGCATGTTTTTGTCTGTTTTTAAGTGAAAACGGTACTCTGTAAGGTCAGCTGCTCATTATATATTATATTATTACAGTTATTACAGATATTACCGTGGATGATGCGTGGTAGCATAGTGGTTAAGGGTGGTAGCATAGTGGTTAAGGAACTGGACTCTGGACCAGAGGGTCCAGGGTTCAAATCCCCCCTCTGCCAAGCTTCCATGGTTGGGTCCTTGAGCAAGACCCTTAACCCACAATTGCTTGGATTGTAATATTGTATCAGTTGTAAGTCGCTCTGGATAAGGGCGTCTGCTAAATTCTGCAAATGTAAATGTAATGATGCATATTGCACTCTCCTTGTCTCATCTAGTTTGTTCCTCAAGTACTTTCATTCTGTTCCTGTTTACTGTCTATAGTCTCTCTAGTTTCCTTAAAACATTTAGATTTTGATGCCTTAATTTTTGCTTTAAGTTTAAAGTATAGTATTTGTCAGTAAATACTGCTCACATAAATTAGGGGATATTTAAAAATAAATTATCCCATAATGAAATCACCAAATTTTTGTGAGCAGTGTAATAGCAGTCTAAGGGCAGTTGTTTGAGTCCGTCATTAACTTGTTGTAATAGGGCACTGTAACACCAAAATCAGTTACCTAGGTATAGAGCGTAATATGGACATTTCTAAATCTCATTTTTAAATGACCATTTGTAATTGGTTACCTCAATAACTTCAGTCTTGAAGTCTCAAGTCTTCCGTTATATCAATCCTTTGTCAGTTCAAAAAAACCTAATTTATTTAATTAATTGTTTTTCAAGATGATGGCACATATACTATCTATTTATATAATCCTGGACTCCTGTGCCAAAAAATACTTTTCACTAAGGGCATATTCACGTCACATAATGTTTGCGTTTCACAAGCTTTATAGCTAGGTTATCTCTCCTTTCCAAACCCTCCTTTTCCTTGTTCTTATGCCGTTAGCTGCTTCTTTTGCTTGAATTAATGACTTGCCCGTGTCACTAGTGATGAATATGAAGCAACCTGGCTTATCCAAGCCATATGAACACTGTCAGAAACTACACACCAAATCACCAGTCACTGTTGGTGTGGTCTGCCTGCCTTTCTGTCTTCCTGCCTGTCTGTCTTCCTGCCTGTGTCTTTCTGCCTGTCTGTCTGTCTGTCTGTCTGCCTGTTTGCCTGTCTGTGTGTGTGCGAATGAGTGTGCGCTAACTGGGCAGTGTTGTTTCTTTTTTAAAATGTAATCTAAATAAAAACAGAAAACAGCTTCCCATCTTCCCAGAAGAAATCTGCTAATTGTCGGCTACTTTTCATATAAATCATTATTTGGATTAAATTAAATTAAACTTCGGACAACAAGGCTGTGTTTTGACAATAGGTGATTGACTTGTTTTCACAATCACTGGTTCAGAGTGCCGTGTTGTTACTACTGATGAAATTTTCATGACCTCCTTCTTTAAACCTCATTGACAAAGGAGAGCCATAGAGGAATATTAGATAGGAGATGCAGAGAGAAGCAGCAGCTGACTCTCCGGGCAGAAAGGCACATTTGGCTGGATTGTGGCTGTTTGAAAAGGCTAAATGCATTTCCATAAGATACTGAAGCACTTATTTAGTTGTGCTTGACATTTCAGTGTGAGGCGAAGGTTAAGGGTGAGACAGGCAGCATTTGTGGCTAACAAAGCGACTCAGACTCTCATCTAGTGTCTAGACGCTCACTTGGCCTTGGAAATGATCTTCAGTCAAGGGCTTGAGCTAAATTGGAGAAGAAATATTCCTTTGTGATTATGCAGATATTTCGATATTCTATGCAGATATGCTTGATTGCAGATTAAGGCTCATTCTGGGTCCCTTGTGGAAATATATAATGAGTGTATAAGCAAAAATGAAGATTAACATGACGTGGGTGAGAATGATGCATCAGGCAGGGCCAGATGCATTTTCTGTTTTGCTGAAGGCTAAAATATCATTGTTGGTCTAGAGTCTATCCTGGAAGGGTCCAATGTGGAAATATATCCTGAAATGCACATTTTTAAAAAATAGTGCTGTAAATATGTATGTATTATATATGTTATATATAAAAAAAGATGGTAGAACAGTAAAGACAAAAAACATGTATTCATTTGGCATGGCACTTCACACTAATTAACCCCAGGCTGTGGGCTTGGTGACTCTCAGCTGATTGACTGATTATTTTCCCACTGCTGCACCTCAGCTACACTAGTAAATTTACTGTCAGTCCTCACTGAATTAGATTAAAGTGGGAGAGTAAGACCAGCACAATCCAAATCAAGTCTCCTCATCCTCACTGTCTGTGTACTACTTTTCACAGGATGAAGATGAAGAAGGGAGGAGGAGAGATGAAGGCAAGAATGGACGGATAGAGCCTGTGGGTCGGGCAGACTCCATCTCTCTAGAGTAAGTGTGGTGGACAGCGATGGCTTCAGTGGATAAGGCTTTAAGACTTGTTAACACCCTGAACTTTTTGTTGTTGTCATAATAATTCAATGATTACAGGTTAATTCCTGATATCTCTGTATATTGTAAAATTCTTTCTCACTTTCACTGTATCTGCTGCGCAATATAAATGCAACCACATTGGCTGGCACATAAAGCATAGGGAAACAAGCATCACTTTTTATTAGTTTCTTATTTTGTCTATTAATACTGTTAAAGTTGTTCTGCAGATTTACTTTCTTTCACACCTTCAACCCAGTGACTAGAGTCATGAGTGAGATGTAGGTAGTAAGGAGTGCTGAAGAAAGTCACTGTTTCACACTCATATTTATTTACAATCACCTTCTGTCTCTGCTCTCTGTCCCAGCCTGACATTAGAATTAGATAGAAATTCTGCCGAAAACACAATTTCATCAGTTTTAGGATGCTGTTACATGACTGTATACAGTATATGCACTTTGCATATGTGAGGGTTGAATATTTGGTAGGATTGTAAGCTAAGAGGAAATGCATTTTATTTATTAAGAGTCATAATAAATGACATATTATAGCAGCAAAAAAGCATATTCATACAAGCACAGTTGTCTAAATCAAATGCTATTATTAAACAAAACAAGAATAAAACAAAGCATAACAAAAACAATATCAGGTCCATCCCCAACCAACAGGATCCTGTAGTAAGTAGATCACAGACTGTGTACAGAATAACATTGCCTGTCATTTCCAACTGTTCATTTCACTAAGAAATCATTTATCACATTAAGCTTGATTAATTTCAAATCAATTACAAATAAATACCACACAGGGGCTAATAAAATGACTTTAGGTTATTGCTCACTTCACAGATAGTCTCCACACACGTCTGACTTCCTTGCTGCTGTTCACGCACAAGTGTGCTGCAGGCCTTGGTCTGATTGTAATCACTTAATTGAGGTGTCTATTTGGGTTCTTCATCGACCCACATGTCTTAATGGCTGTCTGGATTATAGATGGTCCTGTGTACAAGGTAGTCGAAATCCACAACTACAGAGACTTTCAATCTCCCACCAAGGCAAAACAACTATAGTAACCCTCTGCATCATATAGTGTACTATGCCCTTCTTTTGGGGTGATAACCTCAAAGTTATATGCTTTGGACCTTCTGTTTTCTATCACATTGACGAGAACTTCGTCTATTTTAAATGTAGTGTATCTGGATAGCCCATCAATGGTACACAATGGACCTTATTGTTATTTGTCATGTGGGTCTGTAATTGTTTTTGTTGATCTCTTCTTGTCTGCTGCCCTCCAGTGACCTACTTAAACTGGTGGAAGTGTCGAATGGTGGTGGGCCGCTGGGTATCCATGTGGTGCCATTCAGTTCCAAAGAAACAAGGTAAATCGGTACTCATCCATGATAATCCAACTAGCATTTTAGCATGTTAGTTTGTTGTCCAAATGGGCAGTTGTCAACATGGCTCCTTGCCTCCTAGTTCCATTTACCGTCCATTCATGTGTCTGCATACCATGTTGGAGTGCTAGCCTGTTGCCTTCAAATGTACTCTTTTTTTCTCATAGTGCAGGGTTTCGACAGTGACTGGCTTTGTTCTGTATTTTTTTCCCCTCTTACCCTCTGTAGCAGATCTTAAAATAATAACTTACTTTCCTTCTGCAATGTAAAGCATTTTTTTTTATATTTCCAAAGGTTCATCAACAGTACGGCATTGAAATTTTGCCTTGACTTTGTGTGCCAGTCTTTATGGCATCGTTCCAGTGCTCTCTGAATAATAAACTATGGAATGCAATAGTTTAGATCTTGAGAGGGTTCACATAGGGCAACAGAAATGATTTTGCAACTTTCATTCCCCATAGACAGGAAGAGGGGGACACAGAAGTCACAGCAGTGAATGAGACACTAGTTTATGAGTAGGGGGTGGGGAATGCAGAAACCAGCCAAGCCAATCCAGCTAAAGCGCCTTACCCAATCAGGGTAAAAGCTCATCTCGAACAGTGACAGTGGCTCCTTTACTGACAGAATGCACTCTATCCAAGGTCATAGAAAATTTACTAATGAACAAACTAAAGTCTGCCTCGTCATCACATGTCCTGGTTAGGGGTCATAATAGGATTTTTCCTCCATGTTTCAGGGACTATAAATAAGAGCCACAATAGATTGACCTTTTCAAATGGAGATTGGTGCTAACACCATATGGATTAAACTGCATGAGGTTTAGAGCATAGTTGGATTCAGTTTTAATATAAAATATGCAGTCTTTATCTGAATGTAACAAACATTTTTGAAAAAACTAACAAAACACTAACAAACAAACACAGACCCATCACCTCAAGAACAACAGCCAAAACCCATGAAAATTTGAAAAAAGGAAGAAAAAACGGAAATGAGATGGGTACATTGAGATAAAGTGTGCATACCATTAATTTCTAAGGATCTCTAATTTCAACAGCTGTATTTAACCGCAGTGTTGGGCTGTGTCCAGTTAAGCCTGGCAGATTAGTACTCCAGGTTGGCTATGTATGTATATTCATCAAACAACATTTATTGGCTACATATTGTAATACATTGAAGTATATTGATACAGTATGTTTGGCTACTTAAATATTTAGTAGTCTTAAAGTAGACAGGGACTAACCTGAAGTCATGTCTCACACAAGGCTGGGCCAGGGCCTGCAGCTGTGCATTATTCATAAGCTATTAATGAATTCATTCATTTCAATCTTGTATTCAACTAACCAGGAAGTCTGCTATGCTGCTCCCAGATCTGCCCAGCTTTCAGATCATGTGCTTACACATATTTTTTTATTTCTAACAATAGATGTTTTAAAAAGCTGTAATGCTCTTAAAGCAGTCCAGTTGCAGTAATTAGAAGACGCTCTGAAGTGGCTGGCTAAATCTGATGCTATTTGATCATTATCCGAGCGGCGACAGAGCCACTTGGTGGTTGAGTGATGGCCTCAAATGTTTAGCAAGAAGGCGACCACCTGTTCTGCTCCACTGCCTTTAATTGAATAATAATGCAATCACAATCCATTTATGTTCCACAATTACCCTCGCAGCTTGTTTACAGTTCACACTGGTCATGGGATGAGATCTCATTATCTGAATAATGTATTTACATGCTAATCAGGGAGTGCATGTTTGCATTTGTGTAGCAGATACTTCAAACTTGTCAAAACAGGAAGGAGCAAGCCATTTAAAAAGTTCACCATCTCTCAGTTTGACCTGTCTATCCTCTTAAACGTGATGGAGAGACAGCAGTCTGAAGACTATGCCTGTCACGCCGATGAAGCGATTAGCACCATAAAGCACAGAGCATAGACACTGCGCTTGCGGAGGGAGATTTGTTGCTTCTTACTCTCATTATTCAGCCTTGAAGCAGTGCCAAGAAATATGTAGAGCACTGGAGCTAATGTAGTGACAAAAATAACTTACTTTGATCCTTTTAGCATCACATTTGGGTAGATGGATAAAGAGGAGGCTTTGGAGAGACATTATTATGTCTGCTTCAGCCTCTGTAATAAGACTAGTTGTTGATTTGTATATATAGTCGCACATTTACATCTTAAATTTACAGAGTTTTGCTGACACTCTTATCTACAGCAACGCACAACAAATACAATCTTAAAATCCAAGCAGTTGTGGGTTAATGGTCTTGTTCAAGGACCCAACAGAGGCAGCTTGGCAGAGTTGGGATTTGAACCCTGGATTTTCGGGTTTACGCCTTAATCACTAGCCAGCCACAGTCTAATTATATTAATCCTGTACTGAAGAAAATCAGGCAGTGCCCATTTCCCACGTGTTTTGAGGCATTGCTATATTAGCAATAGATTCAGTACATACAATGCATTTTATGTGTGTGTGTGTGTGTGTGTGTGTGTGTGTGTGTGTGTATTTATATATATTTTTAAAAGAGTATCTGGCTAATTTATCTACTGGGTTTGATGAAAAGGTTGAGCTCTGGACGCGAATGCTGATGTGACACAGACTTTTTAAGAGCTGCTCTTTCTCCTCACACTTTAATCCCGTCAAATGTGACGTTGCGTTCCGACTACCAGGAGCTGATCACATCTTGAAGTTTGTGGATTACTTTGTGACGGTGCCTTTCACAAACCACAGCTGAGAATCTGACACTACAGCGGTTCAGAGAATTTCTATATGTCAAACCTCAGCTCCAGTTTCTGCTATCAGTTCTGATATGTCAAGTCTGATGGCTAAGCCTCTTTGCAGCTCAGTGAAATATACTTTGGCAAGACCGTATTAAATCTGACTCATTTTTACAGTCATCCCCATATCACATTCACTTTAATAAAGTTTTACTTTGTAATTAATTCACTTTTTGCTGATTTTTCTGCACTTTATGAAAGTGTTTGTGCTTCAAAGTGTGTAAGAGATCTGTGAGTTGGTATACTGTATTAATGGATTAATGGAATGAATACCCTAAGGAAGTGTCCTGGTTTAAGGATGATGGTGCTCTAATTTAGAAAATCAGTCCAAAACAGAACAAATGATGATTTGCAATAACAGGGTATTGTAGTCTTTTAGATTTGATTCAAAATTGTCTTTTTAAAGCATATGTTGTGCATCCTTAATACAATAATAATGCACATATGCAGTGATCAGACCTAAATTGGACATGTTTCTAGCTGACTAATTTTGATAAATCACTAACCAGTAGGGAGGGGTAAGACAAGAGCTAACTACTGAAACATCAGTTCCTGAGTAGATCCAGGGCTGGGCTTGCAGTATGAAGGTGGGATGTGTAGAAATGGGGCTCTGCAACTAACTGGTGTGCCAACGAGGAAGCCCCTTTGCTTACAGCCAATGAATTGTTAGATATATGTAAAGAACAAATCAGCTGTGATGTAATATTTAATTGTTCCTTAAGAAATCACTGGACTGACTTGATCTTTGTAAATGTAAAAATTATGAATATACACTGGAATTTACCAGTTTCACATAAAAGTACATAATACCTCAGGTTTGTACATCCACATCACTGTTATACTGCATTTACTGTTAACAGTTTTGCAAATACTGTGATCCTGGTAACCTATAATTAATAATTAACCTGTAATTTTAAATTGTCACTCCTATACCTCGGGTGATGCCGCAGAAATCAAATCATGACTTGAATTTGAGCTGTGTTTTGTGTAATCAGAATGTCCCAAGCAGCTTATCATCGTTACTATGATCTTCTCAGGACTCTGGGTTTGCTGGTGAAGAGGTTGGAGAGAGGTGGAAAGGCAGAGCGTGAGGCACTTTTCCAGGAAAACGACTGTATTGTGCGCATTAATAATGACGACATACGGAACATCCGATTCGAACAGTAAGGCTTTGCTCTAAAAGGAGCTACGTTTCAGTAGTAACCATACGACTTTTTTCTCTAGGCTCTCTGGATATTTTCTTTCAGGAACTCACATCTCCTTACTCCTGTTCTTGGCCAATTCATGACATTTATTTCACTCTTTCATTCGTCTGCTTTTGTTTGTAGGTCTGTGTGTCTATTTCTTGTCTATATCTGCATATTTTATGTCTCTCTCTGTATTTGCTTATTTATACAGAGTGTAAGGATGATGCTGATGTTGAAGTGTGAGATTATGTTAATTGTTGTAAATGTGTAGTTTACTTGCCCTTCTATCTCTTATTAATCTGTGTACATTGAAGTACTGAGAAATATACACATTACTTGCATTATACCATGATGTCTCAGGGATTAATGGTTACCTCACACTTTCAATTGTTTTGCTTAATTGCAAGTCTCTCTGCAAAAGTTGATAAGTATTATACACACTGAATTGATTGGTTTGATAAGTATTACGCAGTATTCAAAAACACTATGTAAATGAGATGTATTGACAGCTTGGCATAGTATTTTTGTTATTAAAAGATAGGGACAGAGAAAATTACTATGAGAAAACGCAATCCTTATTAATTAGATCTTTTTTTATTTTCTTTCCTACTATTAAAGTAATTTGACAGTAAATCAAATAATAAGGGATAGGGAAAGAGGAGGGGCTAGAGAGTCAAAGAGACCAAGCGAGATATATGTTTGTGTCTGTGTGTCATTACTTGTCCTATATGTTTTGTAATTTTTGAAAATGTTTGTCAAATTTTTAGATTCCGCTCAAGCCAGTGGATTCTCTATTCTCAGTCCAACCAAATCATTTTCATCTGACCTCTCACACCAACAAGGCATTTTTTACAAAGATAACTGCCACTCCTTTGATATCTTCTGAATATTTTGTTCTCTGTAAACTATAGAGTTGGCTGTTCATAAAAATCCCAATTGTTAGTTCTCAGTTTGAGCTTTAGCAGGTCATCTCGACAATGTCTACATGCATAACACTGATGTAATTGACTGAATAGATATTTCAGTTAATGAGCGTTTGAGTAGGAGCAGTCTCTGTTCAGTGTTCGATAGCGATGTTTGTTTGTTGCTTAAGTTAATAAATTATGATATACTTCAGTGCACCCACACTTTGTATCTCAGTTGTGACAATATAAATGTACCATCTTTCAGCGAGAGTTAAGATATAGATGTATTGTTTGATATGATCAATATATAACAGAGATCAGAAAAGTAATCTGATTCTATCTGAGTTTCTATCAGTTTCAGTCTCCTTCTGTCATTTTCTCCTGAGCACCCTTCGTCTCATGAGTCCCATCATCTCACTCCCTGGCTGGGTGGTATGCAGAGTTCTAATTCAAAGAGATATTCTAATCTTATTGGATTGTTTTGCATGGATAAATATTTAGAGCTGCTTAATCTAACTTGGTGTAATGATGCATTGATGAAGTCGTTTATTATTCAATCAGAGGCGGGGAGCTATGTGATTAGCTGTGTGCTATGGCTGTGCTCGTTAACACACACACACACACACACTCACACGCACACACACACTCACACGCAAAATGCTGTTTACTTAAATCTGAAGAGCTGAATTAGCATAAGAATGAAGCAAGGTCTCGCTATGAGGCTGGCTGTCTCTAGAGTGATCTAAATGAAGAGCCTATTACAGAAACTGCTCAAACACACCCTAGTACAAGCCACCATTTTTAGTGCTTTTTCTTATCCAAAATCCTTTTGTGCATTTTCTGTAGTAAAAGCATATGCTTGCGTCATGAAATGATCATTGTGTAGAAGTTATAGATCTTATAACTGGTAGGTGTGTTAGAGCCCATGCAGGACAATATGCTATGAATCACTACTTTTCAATTTAGACACCGTTTACACCGAATCATGTGAAACAATGTAATATGTGAACAAGTGAAATATGATGTATTTCCCACTGAAGTCTGATACAGTATATTTGCCTTCATCTAAAAGAGTTCTGGAAAAAAAAACTTTGTACAATGAGGGCGTTAAGCCATTACAAGAGTGGACATCTTAAACAGTAATCATAAGAACTGCTTTGCATAATAATATACCTTGATGCACAATAATATGTCTTTCATTTGCAGTGTTCATTTATTCCGATAGTTCCGAGATCAGCTGCTTGTGTAAAACACAGGCTTCTGCTGAGTGTGATTTTATTGTGTGAACACAGATTCTAGCCTTGTGCTCTAATGCATAACCTTGCTTTCTCCCTAAGGTTTTGTGATCATGTAAATGGTAGATAATGTAATGTATTAGCCTTGTTTCCAGCTACAGCCATGCACTTAGCTAGTAATTAGTCATGATGATATGCTGACCTTTGTGTACTGCCCCTTTACTGGACAAGTGTCTCTGCTAATTCAGACATGTCTGTCACATCATATTACTCTTTATTCCTGTCTGTCCATCTGTGAGTGTGTGAGACTGTGTTCAGTTGTGACTTTCATCTTACCGAAATGTATTTTCTTGTTTCCTTTGTTTAGAGCACAGGACTTATTCAGACGGGCCATGCGTACCCCATTCATCCTTTTCCATGTGGTTCCAGCTGTAAAGAACTCCCAGTATGAGCAGTTCTCTCAGACTGAGCTGAACTTACAGCCAGCCCGTGGTCCCGGTCCCGGTCCTGGTCATGGTCCTGGGTCCAACCATATGACTCATGGCTCACATCCTGGTCCTGAACCCATTCGGTTAACCCCTGACCCCAAACCTGGGAACAGGGGCAGTGTAGCAGTGGGAGGAATCGATTACAACGCTAACAGATTGTCAAAGGGTGGACCTCCTCCGAACCTGAGTCACCAGTCACCCTCTGCACACCTAGAGCAAACTCAGTCATGCCCAGATTCAGCGCCCATCATCAATTCACCTGCCGAAACCAGCACGGCTTTCTCCAAAAAGATTGGTCGCAAATTCAGTGTCCAACTCAGGAAAGGTAACACAGTTCTACCTGGTTGTGTCGCATAATTGTTACACATGTAATTAAATAACTACAGATTGAATGTTACATATGATATATATTTACTTCTGCATATTTAACCAAATATTTGATCCCTCAGATTCAGTTGATGTTAAAATTATTTGCTATTTAGCAGCAATTTCTGAAGAAAAGAAAGCCTTGAAAATCAATTCACTTAATCTTTAAAGTCATTACCATCTCTTACACTTGCCATTCCATTGTTTTACATTACAAATAAATCAAGAATATGTAAACCAAATGAGACATTTCTACTAGCATATACATTGAGACCATATCTGGCATCATGCATTTTGAGTGGGAATAAAGCAATCTTTCCCTAGCCGGAATTACAGTAATATGTTGCAACACTCAGTTGTGGAGGTTCTGTCTAAATCTGGGATTTTTGTTCATATTTTATTAATACGCTTTTCCACAAGGTTCAAACAACATTGATAGTATTTATACTATTTTATGGATTGCCTTAATGTAAAGCTTCCTTTAGAACACTCAATTTTCTTCTGAGCAATGTCAGTCACAGGGAAATACCAAAAATGTGATGATGGTTTAAGTATTGTCAATGCAGCTACTTGTTCTGTGTTATTAGTACAATTGTCACTTAAAAACAGTATAGTTGCAGTTTTGATAAAGTCGGAAGCTCACGTTTTTAATCACTCTGAATTGCTGTTGATGAAATTGTCCATTTTGTACAACAACACTGTCACCGTGTTTCACATTGCCCATCAGCCTCAAGAATCTTTAAGCTTCAGGGACACAACACACACACACACACACACACACACACACACACACACACACACACACACACACACACTTTTTAATCAATGACAATTTTGCTATTATGACTTTACCTCCTTTTTTTAACACACTAATTAGCGTTCAATGTGGAGTGTTAGCACACTGTGTGTGTACAGACATTTAAAAGTTTTACATTGTCTGTGGGGGAATATGATTAAATAATAGCATTTTGATTAAATGCAATTTGTTTTCAATTCTGAGCTGTCACACATATGAACACTATGCTATCTTTGAGTATCCAGCCAGAGAAGTCTGTGACATTTCATCATGACAGAATCTTTTATAATTTCTTTTGGAGACTTAAAATGTAAAATTCTGTTTGTCCCCAGTTTCTGTAATTTCCAGTATTTGTATATGAAAGTGAGCGAGGGAAAAAAAGGCTTATCTGTCAGCAGGCTGCATGCGATGGTCTTTATTAGGTTTGCACAGTGAGAGCGGAAGCCAGCCTAGACACAATTAAACCCCCAACAACAAACAGCAAAACCCCGACAACCTGTCCCACTGGGAGAAATATTCAGAGGGAACACACATCAGCTGCTTTAATTGAAAAGACAGCTGCAGGCAGGGAACAGTTAGCGTTGGCTTCAGTTGGGATGCGAACGTTTGTTGTAAACCGCCTTGGGTGCTTGGTGTTAAATAAAACCCCTCTGGTAGCCATGTATGTGTGCTTGTGCATATGTAAATCTAAAAGTTGAGTCCTAATAACTGGAAAATGTACAATATCTAGGAAATGTGTCTGGTCCTTGGAACAGAGGCATTAAAAAACAAGACATAGTTCTAAAATTTAAGATAGAAAAATAAAAACTAAATTGCTTTATGCTACTAATGTTAGAATTAGATATGAGGTTAGAGTGGGATCTGTGAATATTTATTACTATGCATTAAGAGACACCAGTAGGTCCTCTTGGCAGGGCAGTAATAGATAGTATGACTGGCTAGGGTCCAGTAAGTTATGGAAGCTCATTTGTCACAGTTAGATAAAAGAACGATTTTAGTATCGGAATCTGTGTATGTTCATGTTCAAAGTGACTGATTTAATAGTACAACACAGGCTTTCTGATCCAGAGTGATTAAATAAAATAAGTTTAAAATAAAACAGTACCACTCTTTTTGCTGCGTCTCAAAGCACAAAACACTGTACTAACTGGCATGTCACAGCAGTACACTACCAGTGGTTTGGTTATTGTTTTGGCCACACTGTACAGGATGTTATCTGAGACAACCATGTTAGCGGTCCAGCTTTCTAACTGTGTGACAGGTAAAAACAAGTGGATATTCACAATCAAGATGCAACTTGCCTTACAGTAATTAATAATAGCCAAACCTGCCATAATGTGCCCATATAATCATTAATTCATGAAATACTTATGTATTTAGCATGAAGCTAACAAAAGTGAAGGCAACTAGTTTATTATGACCTCTTTTGGCAATAATTTTAATATTTAATTGGATTACCTCACAGTACCTCACAAACTCGACGTCTGTCAAACTGTATAAAAATACACCTTTCAATTGTTAATGCATGGTATTATGTACATGCGCACTAATCTGCCAGTGCAGTAAAACCAACTGGCCTGTAATGATGTGACCAGGAAGCCCCATACACAGCCTCACCACTGCTGACTGCGAACACTGTGCAAGCTGCGTTATTTAAACAGGACATGCTCTAACCTAGTCATCCGACCCGAACCCATTATCCGTAGTGAAAGACTGCTGAACATTACTTCCACATTTAAATTAATACAAAAATTAGTTCTATTTCATCCCTACTGACCGCCAGAGGCGGTGCTAAAGCACTGAATGTTCCCTTCGCGCATGCGCAGTT
>JAUZSU010152843.1:0-14435 GCA_034780255.1 Parotocinclus maculicauda
CCGATCTCCTAGCTCTCTCTCCAAGTCCCTAGATGAATTAAAAATGATTGGCAACCAGCTCACCTCTTTACCTTCAGGCTTATTGTCTGGCATGGTTAATCTGTCTACCATTCACCTGTCCAAAAACCAGTTGACCTCTGATGGCATAGCTGGGGCCTTCAAAGGTCTGAAATCCCTAATTCTGCTAGATCTGAGTGAGAACAAGTTGAAGAAGCTCCCAGCAGGTGTCCCTGCTTCGCTGCTAATGCTGTATGTTGACAACAATGATATTGATGGCATTCCCAATGGCTACCTGTCCAAACTGCCTGAGCTGCAGTATCTGCGTGTCTCCCACAACAAGCTGGTGGATTCAGGTATTCCAGCAGGTGTGTTCAATGTTACCTCTCTGCTGGAACTGGACCTGTCCTTCAATAAGCTCCAGTCTATACCTGAAGTCAATGAAGCACTGGAGCATCTGTACTTGCAAGTCAATCAAATTAACAGTGAGTGCTTACATTTTGTCTTTCCCTTCCATATTCACACATTACTCATAACGTGATTGTTTCATTGTACTTATTGCTTCTGTTGTACAACTATGTAGTCACTGCCTGATTTTTTCTTTTACTTCAGAATTTGACCTGGCCAACATCTGTAAAATCATGTCACCTGTGAACTACTCCAGACTGAAGACATTGCGTCTAGATGGTAACAATGTTACTCAGAGAAGCATGCCTGAAGATGCATCCAACTGTCTTCGCCAGGCATCCGAGATCATTTTTGACTAGAATCAATGCAAAGAAGTACAACTCAACCCTGTTTACTTCACAAACAATATATCCAAAAAACAGATTTGCACAGAAAAGGATACTGAGAATAACCTTAGACAAATAGTGATTCAGCACCATTATTATGCCAGTATAAGAAAGAAAGTTGAATATTTTGGTTATTTCTATTAAACAGTGACATTTACTGAGATATGTACATGATTGTTTGTGGTAAAATGCAACAAAAGTAGCTCTACCACTACAATTAGTCAGTGTGAACCACTGCTACCCACCAGTTACAATGTATGAGGCACACATGTATTATTGATGTTGTGTTTACCTAGTGTGTTTGGTTATACAAAATATACTTGTATGTATCTCCTGACGGTTTAAGCATTCCTATACTATTTATATTGATCAAAGTAAATTGTGTATTGTGCTAAAGAAATTCTGGCGATAACACTCTGCATAGACTATAGACTATAAATGATATTAATACACCTTCTACATTTGGATTACTCTTCTCTGATAGCCTTTGCCTGTATATTTTTTTTTCTTTGCATCAGCTAAAAGCAACCTCGACTATATTGCTCTATGTTGTACCTATAAAACAAAGGATAACATAGCATTGCTGAATGATGCCTTGCATTAATCTGGACAAAAATGTACCACTTGCTGTTTATTCAAAGACAACTCAAGAAATAACTTACATGTATTTTATATTTAAACTGTGAATAGTTGCTACATAGTTTCACTTACTCCAAAACTGCATATAGATCCTTTACAATGTTTATTTTAATTGTAATATTCTAATTTACTTGCATGGAATGAGTCTTAGACTCTAACAAATATGCTGTATGTAAAATGTTGTAATAGAAATTATATACCCTAACTTGACATTTACATTTTTTGCATCTGTCTTTGCTGTCAGTGCCTGAGAAAATGTTCAGCACAACTGAAGATTTGTTTTAAAAGAAAGAGTTTTTGTCTTTAAAGAAATAGTGAATTTGAAGGCAAATAAAATGAATTTCCTACGTATGTTGTGAATTTTAAATTTAAGAATGTACGGCATGTCTCAAGTCAGCCTTTGTACATCCTAACTGAAATATACTCTAAGGTACTGTTTTTGATTTAGAAAGGAATATCATAGTATATTTGTAAAAATGGGAAGTGTTGCTGATTTGATATTCTATTTGGATTATAATATGTTTTGAGCATTGATCTTGCCGCCCCATCCCAACATCCAAAATAGTTTTTTGTGTCCCAGGCATCTTTATTGTACCTCAAGATTGGGATAGTTTAAATAAAGATGCAAGTGTAAATACACCCAATATATATTAAATCAAATTTAATTACAGTCCCTCAGAACCCCTACCAGCTTTAAGATGCAATTTAGCCAAATACTGCTCCTGATTAATTTACATCATAATCGAAAACCAATCACAATAAATTAATGAAAAAAAAATAATAATGCAAAGGCACATGTCTTCTGGAGTTGTCCATATTAAAAATACCATATAGAATTTTTTTGGCAAATACAAACCTTTGGTTTATATACAATACAGAATATATAGTGCATGATAAAATGTAAATGGAAAGAGAAAAACTAGAGGAAACAAAAATCCTCTATATCTGGTATTAACTAGAAAGTAAATGTGATAAAAATGGGATAAAAAATTACATATTGCTTGATTTATAGACATACTAAATCTTTAAGTTACATCACTACTAAACTACTAAATTTAATGCAGTAGTGTGCAAATTACAAAGATTGATTACCTGACTTTTAACTGATATTTTATTTTGGTACATTTTGGTTGCAATATTTGTAGCAGATTGATACATTCACTTTTGTGGTGTACTACATGTTTTAGAACAGCTTTAACGCAGGCTACAGTAATGTACAAAATTAGACCACCAGGAGATTTATTATTTTGGCAATGGAATAATGACCATATACAACATATTGCCAATGATTGGACCTTTCCACTGATCATCATTCCAATCTTTGTGTGTTTTGGCCGTTTCATTCTGCTCTTCTATTTAAAAAGTTTCCTGGCTGCTACCCTTGCAAAACGACCATTCCTGATCAACCTTCTTCAGACTGCAGAAGGATCTTCCAATGTAGGTTCTGGATGCTGTTATTTAATTCAAGTGCAAGGGGAGCTCACACTACATACTTGCTTCTGTGATTGTAGAATGATTGTAGACTGTGAATACAAATATGTTGATGGCAAGACAATAAATATGCAATCTTAAAATACTGTTAATTAATTTTTAATAACCAGTAAGACATACCTTGTACTTTTGCTCTACCACGAATTATATTCAGTTAATTAATAAATAAATCTATAATTGAGTGTAAACCAGTTTTGCCTATTCTAATAATAGTTTATTATTTATCCTGACACCTTCCTTATATATCATAATTTGCCAAAATATATTTGATTTCTTTGAACATCTATGAAAAATATATTGTATGTGCTGGATTGTGCTGCTTTGAAATTGACAGACATTATTAGTTTTCCAAACATTTAGCTTGCCATTAACATTAATGACTGATATATATTTGAGGTAAATATTTAATCTAAATCTAAATGATAAATCTAGATGTTCTCGGTTGAGCTAAATATTTAGCCTATATACAAATTAGCGCTGCCATGCACAGAAAGTACCAAAATAAAAGAAAACTATTTAGAATAAAAAATTTAAAAAAACTATTTAGATCAAAAATACTTACCAATTGGCTGTGGCTGCTGTTGTAGCTGCAGATCCATAACTGAAATTTCAAATCGTCATTAAAATGGCTCTTCCAATATTCTCGTCCAAATTGTTGGACAAATAAAGTTTAGTCATCGAACTTTTAGTTTGGTATTTCCCACAGAGGACCACCAACTTAGTTTTTCTATGTATGCACGAACCAGATTATGTGTTGTAATTGTTATTTTACTTAAGCATTTTCTAGTTTTATTTGTGAGTTAGCGGGCTCTAAGAAGAGGGTGGGTATTTTCATAGATATCTTCCAGTTTTGTTTAAAAGAGATATGTGGCAATTTTGCTGAGGCAGAAAATATTCAGATTTTCAATATAAATTTATAATATTTGTCCGCATACTGCATTAGTGAATATTAGCAACAAAATTTTGTATATGATGAGTAAGACAAGTTTTATTTATACCTGTCACAATTGCAGAGTACATTGTACAAAGTATTTTTTTAATTCAACAGTAGAAATGAACATTAGTGTTAGTGTTTAATTCAACATTTGTGTTTTCTTTACTGAAAAATGTGAATGTCAAAAGTAATAAAAAAAAATTCTACTGCTGCCAGAACCAAAAGAGCTGAGTTAGCACAGAACCATGTGATGGAAAAGAGGAAAAAAACTGGCTATGGGAACATAACTGGCCAAGGGAAAAAAGTCTTTCTGGAAATGAATTTGATCAGGGTTTGGGACATATGTTTCCTTTTAAACGGTTTTAAACATACTTCTCATGGCATGCAGAAAATAGTCTGAATCAGCACTTATGTTGAAACCTTACAGTACTTAATTTTTCTTTACCATGTAAGTATTTAAAGTTCTTAGTTCTGAACATAAATGTGTTTCATTGAAACAATCTGAAATCAATTGTTTTAATATTTTACCATGTTTACTACCACTACCACTACCACTACACGTAAGGGACACCGACCACCCCCCACCACCACCACCACCACCACCCCGCCCCCGCATTTTCCATACTGTTCCAACTTTTTATGCTTTGGGGTTATACTTTATTTTGCAAATCTTTGATCACAGGAGCGTCATGGGAAAGCTGGTGCCTAGCCAACAACACAAGACGCAAGGCAGGAACAACCCATCACAGGGCACACACACTCATAAGTGCAATTAAAGAAACACCAAAGAGCTCCATCTGGAATCAAACCCAGCAACTTGGGAACCTTTGTGAGGCTGCAATGCTACCCACTGAGCCCCCTTGTTGCCCATGTGACACCTTGCAAATGACAAATGACAAATGACAAAAAAGACAAATGTTATTTCTACAAACATAAAACACCCTGATAATGTTCAATTATTTATTTTTCAATTATTATTTATATTAATTAATGGAAAATGAACCTTTCAGCTATACCATGTTTCAATAGCCCATACCCATACCATTAAAATCTCTTATGGGGCATTTTGGATTTACAAACATAAAATAGGTCCTTACTGCCTGAATGTAGGAACCACTGTGTGTTTTATATGGTTTATATTGTCCATACTGTCTCAACTCTTTCTGCCTTGGGGTTGTACATACTTCTACTACTACTACTACTAATAATAATAATAATAATAATATACCTGTGTTACTTTGGGATTCTCTACTATGGCATCCTTCTGGCTAGCATACTTAGACAGTTTGTGGGGATGGGTAGCACCGCTGCCTCAGAGTCAGTAAGTGCTGGGTTCAATCCAACGGTGAAGTAGTATGGGTCCTTTTTATATGGAGCTTGCTCCCAGTGTATTTGTGCATTTTCACCTCACCCAGACACACTAAAGAGTGTAACAGTGTAAATAAAAAAGGTATTTGATCACACCTTTTAATCAATTAATTTAGTTGTTTAATTCAGTCACATCGACACAGGGTGTATAATATCAGCAATCATGCCTTTACAAAGATATGTAAGAGAGTGGTCGTTCTAACGAGCTTACTGAGTTTGAGCATAGTACTTAAATGGATGCCACCATTGCCAATTGTCAATTAGTGATTTTTCTTCCTTCATTGATATTCCATAAACTGCATGGTATTACTGAAAAGTGGAAGCATTTAGGAACCAGAGCAACTCAGGCACAAAGCCACGAACATTCTGCTGACTAAATAACTACAGCGTTCCATACCTTCTCTGGTCTTATAATCTGCACAAAAACTATATGTCAGGAGCTTCGTTGTATAGGTTTACATAGTCTGAACAATTGCATACAAGCCATACATCACCAAGCACAATGGCAAGTGTCAGATGGTCTGGTTTAAAGCACACTGGACTCTAGAGCAGTGGATATGTGTTCCGTGAACTGGCTAATCATATTTGACCATCTGCCAGTCTGATGGATTAGTATATGTTGGGGGACATTTACCAGGAGAACATTACCTGCCTGACTGCATTGTGCCAACTGATGTTATGTTAAGAGATCAGGGCTAGGTCATGCTTCTTACGTGTACTTATATTTAATTGCAGTTTGTTTGTTTTTATTTAACATTACCATCAGCATACATAGCCATTTCAGTGACATGCAAGATTACATCTATACACATGGCTTCACATGGTGACACAGACTGCTCCACCATGGTATCACACCCAGGACCATGTTGCTATGAGGTAACACTGCTGCCCACCTAGCCACCATGCCACCCCATTGTAGACAGTATGAAACTAAGGTATTTCATGTTTGGTCAACTTCATTTAATATGTTAGCATACCTCCATTCCTGCATTTTAAGCCCTCAACACATTATAAAAAATGGGATAGGGAAATTTATGGCTAGTAATGAGGTAAAAAATACATTCATGATGTGATTTTAAACAAGTAATGTCACCAAGTCATTATAACCATGATTTTGATCAAAAGCAGTGTCCACAAAAAGTCTTTGAATAGCAAAAGTGACCAGTCGATCTCTATTGGGCAACAAAAGTTTGAGAAAATATTTGAAATGTTAAAAACAATGCTTCTCAAAGAAAGAATGGAAGGGATTCTGATTTCTGATTTTACTTGTTTTGCGTTGTCTTGCTATAAATGCATGGCTGTCCCTGGAAAAGATGTCATCTTGACGGAATTAATGCCGCTATCAATATACTATATCTACATTAATGCTGCCACCACAGACCATTAAAGATCTGCTGACAGTATTCTGAATATTTCTTTTGTCATTGTTCTGAAGCACACAGCCTGTATATTAAAAAAAAAAGACCTGGAATACTTACCCCACAATACACATATCAACTGTGTGATGGTACATCCTAGATGCCACTGAGCTCAGTGAAGACCATGTCACTTCTGGACATTGTTAACATAAGGGTTATTTTTTGCACATTTGTTAATCTAACTCCATATTGTAGTTCTTGATAAAGGTTTGCCAAAATAATCCCTTGCCCATGTGGTTATAACAGCGATTGTAGAATAGTGTTTCTTGATGTAGTGCTGCCTCAGAAATAAAAAATTCCAGATCTTAAGTTAAGGTTTCACTTTAGGTTTATTAGTGACATTTTTCATTTAATGAAAAAAAAAAACCTTTTCTGCTGACCTAATTGTTTTCCTGGTTTTACCCAAATGAAAGGTACTGATTCCAAACATTAAGACAAAAATAAATACGCAATACAATAAAAAATTTTTCACAAATGAGAAATGTTTGATTGTAAACTCGGAAATAAAAGGGTAATAAGAAGTTCTGAAGGGAGTAATGGCCCTATGCTTCACTCATAGCTCCCAGATTTGAGTGGATGTAGTTTTGGTGGCTTTTAAGGAAATGCAATTTGACACTCGTAAATGCTCACAGCAAATTTACCCACCGAGCAACCTAGGCTTTAACCAATTAACTCTAATTGGTTACGCTAATTAGACGCTATTAACTTCAACAAGATCTCATAAGAAGTCTTGACTTTGTTACAACAATGAGCAATCGTTCTTATAGCTGAGGGGAGATTTGAATTCTGAATGGAAGATTTTGTCTATGTTTTCATGCCTGTAATAATTACCATGGAAATGTTGCAGTCATTAACATAGTGTTGAGGCTCTGCCACACCATTGGAACTCCAAAGCTGAGACTCTGACCTGTCCAATGTTTCAGGTTTTCGACACATGTCCTGCACACTTTATGTGGTGCCCAAGGTTTGTCCTGGTCACCTAGTTTAACCACAAAATATGCATGATAAGCTTTTCTTACAAAGTCAGATATATTTGTTTTTTGCTTGTGTGTTGTAACACAACCACAAATGAGACAGAATACATCAGAGCCATCCAGGCACCACTAACTATTCAAGTGTTGGATTACATATTTAACAAATACAGATTTAACAGAGTGCTAAAGAGAATTAAATTTGCTAAAACCTCATAGCCTCTTGAATGCCACTGAAGGTTTTCAAACTGCTTATAATGACAAAATTTCGATGTCAGCAGTGTTAAACTGTTTAATATGCAGTCTTAATATTGGTTATAAAGATAGCATTTTCAGCATTTCTAATTAACAATGTTACATTATTGCTATATGAGTTTATGATTAGACAGCATTAAACAGTGAAATTAGGATTGCTGCTCCAGAACAGTGCAAATCTAAAGGAAAATTTGAAAAAGACAGACACACGAATGAAGTCACTCAAACACACATAGACTTTACACTTTAAAATTAAATTTAGCACACTAAAATACAATCATGGCCAAAAATATTGAAAATGGCACACATTTTGGTTTTCACTGTGCTTGCTGCCTCAGTTTGTTTGTTTTTTCGTTTTTTATATGGCATTTTGAAGTACAATCACGAGTATTAATTTTTATTGACAAATACATCCAGTTTAACAAAGACTTAATACAGTCGAATCCGGTTAATTGGACCACATCGGGACACGATCGTTTTGGTCCTAATAACTGACTGGTCCGATTAAACAAACATATGTTACAAGACGGGGGTGTGTTATGTAACATATTAAATGTTTATTATACAACAGTTAGTTCCGACCTCACAATCTGATTGGTTAAGAAGTGTTCTAGCCGTGCTGATATACGTAATAACAGCACGGTTGTCTCACACTAAAGCTGTATCACTCCGCGGACGCGTTGCCTAGTAACGGCATATACACACAAACGTCCGTTACAGGACACCGGTGAGAATAATTACTATATGCTTGTCCAGAAATGACCATAAAAAGTATATATTATCTCAAAATACCATTATTAATTACAGGTCTAAAAGCTCATTAAAAAGCTATCGGGGACCCACGCTAGCGGAGTCCTCAGAGCCGAGCGGAGCCGAGCAGAGCAGCCTTTTTTTTCTAACTGCACGATGCATGGAAGTGTGCAGATTAATATTTACAAATCATTTCCGCTTAATCTTCGCTTAGTCTTAATTTTGATTTAAATTTGATTTGATTTCATTGCTTTAATATAACATAATAAAATATCATATAATATAATATATGCCTATGATCTTGTGATAGTTGGTGCATTATCGACACCCACTAGACTGTGTATCGTCTTTGAAAGATTAAACCATTGAGGGCTTTATTTAAGACACCCATGTTCAAAGTCTGGTTTTTTTTTGTTTAAATTTGTAGGCAAAAAAAAAATTCAAATGAATCGTACAATGTCCACGTTTTGCGAACAAAAAGGTGTTCTAATCCCGAGGTGCCATTATTTTATACTGTAAGGTTTAGAGGCGTGTAGGGCCACTCCTGGTATCACATGAAGCAAGCATATCTACTGGGAAACACCCAGTC
Source organism: Parotocinclus maculicauda (assembly GCA_034780255.1). NCBI lineage: Eukaryota > Metazoa > Chordata > Actinopteri > Siluriformes > Loricariidae > Parotocinclus > Parotocinclus maculicauda. Next base: position 9,207 of record JAUZSU010152843.1, read on the forward strand.
CCAGCCAAAGGAGAAGTGAAATTCAGGAGCCTGTCCATGGTATAAATGGGAGAATTCGGCGAATTAAAAACAGCTTTTCTAAAATATACTTTTCTTGTGTGAAAATGGAAACAAAAGGAATCTTTAGTCTGCTGCAATTAAAAGTAATTAGGAGTTTTAAATGCGTATTGAAACTGAATTAGAATAAATAATAAACAGAATGCACGCGACAGTGCCGATCTCACGATGCACATCCTGCACACGATGCATAATTACACCCTGACTAAATATACAATGCTCACCAAAAATCTATTTTAAAATGAATCCCACAAGAACTGCTGGATAATCTGATCCTGTCCATGCCCCATCATTGTCACTGTGTTTTTTTTTTATAATCATATACCTTACTGAACACAATGTGGGGGCACTCTGGTCCAGTTTAACATGCTTCTGTTCACCCCATAAATATATCACTAACTACTCTTTATTGCTATAATTAAGTTTTGCATCTCATTTGTGTAATAGAACAACTTTCTTTAACTTTTCTTTTGCTTTTCTGATGATCTTATTTAATGAAATAAAATCAAATGCTTCTTTTTAAATCGCTTCATATTCATTTCGAAATATCCAGCAGAATAATATTAAGTAAAACAAAATTCACTTTATTTTTAATTATTCTTTTTAAACTTTTTCAAATGTAAAACTTGTTAAACACTTGTTAAAGAAAACTTACAACTGAGTTGAAAGGTTTTTGAGTTTAAAGGATTCTGCTCTGGGAGTATGTGTGTGTGTGTGTGTGTGTGTGTGTGTGTGTGTGTGTGTGTGTGTGTGTACTCAGTGAATTGCCGTACTCTAGCACTCAGCTACTCCGTTTACTCTTGGGATTAAATCCCATTGGAAAGCAACAGCCACATAAAAGGATGTAAATAAACAAGGCAGGACATGAAAGATATTAATGCTAATATTTGGCTTGAGTCGAGTTGCTGAAAAACCTTTGTAGACATAACATCTCTAATAGCCCTCTTAGCTTCTGAAAGAAGGCAGATGCGAATGCTAGCATGACTACAGCAGGTAACTGATCACCTACAGCTATGGAAAGGTCATGATCGATACAGGTTGTTAGGAGATACGGAGAAGGCAGGAAATACTTTGGAGTGCATTTACTTTAGGTATTTAGAGAATGCCCTTATCCTTAATACCTAAAACAGATCTGAACATTGTTTACTTAACATCCTGCTGATCGGAGCAGTCCGCTTTCCACTACTACTCCTACTGACCTCGTCTACGTTCTCAAAGGCATTGATGATGTCATAGGGCAGGCAGGACAGAAGGTCGATCACAAACCAGGTCTTCAAGTAATTCATTCGAATCAGTTTAGGGTCGGAAATGACCTCCCCGCCGGGCCCCACGAACGTGGTGTGGAAGTTGAGGACGATGTCCACTAGGAAGATGACGTCCACGACGCTGTCCAGCACCAGCCAGGTGATGTTGTTCTGCTTGGTCTTGAAGGAGACGTTGTATGGCACCATGATGGCAGTGTAGAAGGTCAGGATTAGGATCACCCAGTCCCACGTGGTCTTGAAGGTGCAGTAATGGAGAATGATATGAGGGGGCGTCTTGGGAGCTTCTTGCTTGTACTGAGGAAGGATGTCAGAACTTAGCTGAAGCACCTGACAGGAGACAAGAACTCAGGGTGAACGTCCGCTTACTCAATAGAACACATGGCGTGAAGCACCTAGAAACGGCAAACACTGCTCAGCATTTAGTCTGCTCGTGCTGATGCCGCTTGTGTTTATAAAACTTTGTGTTTAATAGAACTTTCTGCATCAGAGGTTGCTCTGTTATGTGTGCCGTCATAACAGCTGCACTGCACCAGCTAATTAACGCTCACTAAACACTTTATTAGGTACACCTACTTATTTTTACATTCATTGTCCATTTTATTGCCTGGAGTTGAACTTTGTAGTTATCAAATTAGAGACTATATTAGTCTGTATTAATTTGTTAGTCGCCTTTACTCTACGCTGTTTTCTAATGGTCTCACACACAGTTATCTGCAGACAAACCGGCAGTAGACAGCATCGTTTGATCTTCCAACAAGCACGAGCAGCTCCCACAGTTTCGTGGTCCACAATCCAGGCACCTTTACTACACACCCCTGTCTCTGCCTGGTCCATTTCCAGGCACTTAACAGAACGGCACCCATTAGCTGTCCTGCCGTTGTAAGCCAGCTACCGTCTCCTTCGTTTGAAGTGGCCTCAGGAACGAGCAACCTGGTCTGCTACAGACTGAAACCGCGTCGTCTTCACCGCCAAATTCAAATATGGAGGCTTCATGGCGAGTGCTTCAATCCTTTGCTTTGGAGCAATACACTGGCCCAACTGCTAGTGTGATCGATCGCACATGAAAGTCGGTCACCCCTAGTAGCGATACGAGGGACACCAACAAATCAGCGATATCTGCAGGACATCTTACGGCCACGTGTTGCCTCTCATGGCAGGGAAAACTGGCATTTTTCATCAGGATAATTCTCGCCCACACAGCAAAGGTTTCTCAGAAATGTCTCCACCAATTTGCAACATTCCCCTAGCCAGCCCGGTTACCAGATACATCACCAATCTAGCATGTATGGGACAAGCTGGGATAGCAGCTTTGGCAACATATGAGTGTGCAGGATCTGCAAAATCTGTGGACAAACTTGTCACAGGATACCATACGGAACGTGTATACCTACAATGTGCAATCTTATAACCAGGCAATAGGAGTCCTAACAGGGTCCTAGAGCCTCCTTTCAGTTACATATACTTTCACTCTAACATACAAATATTATCATTACATCATCATTGCACTTTAATATAAACTTTAATTCGATCCCAACAACCCCCTTTTATTGCATAATTCAATGAGAATATGGTAAGTGGAGCTAATAAAAAGGACAATAACTGTAGAAACCAAGAGGTGTATCTAACAAAGTGGTCACTTAGTGTATCTGGCTTGGTAATATATGGGTTAAGTATTTTAATTACCTTAATAATAAGGATAATAATCATATTGGACCATGGATATATATATATATATATATACAAACTGATGATATTTGACACATACCTGTTTTGAACATTAGGACAATGATAATTAACACAGAATCAGATTTGTGATCTGAATGCAGCCTCCAGCCTGGCCAAAGTATAAATTATTAAGGAGCCCAGGAGCTCAGTGTAGACTGACTGTGACCTTGAGAGAGTCTGTAATTCTATTACAGTAATGCCTTTGTGTGTGTCTGTGTCTGTGAGAAAGCTTGTGATTCTGTTACAACTTTGCCCTTGCAAACTTTGTTTGTGTTTCACGGGTGTAATGTAATGCCATGTAGGTATAACACACAGTCCTACAGTCGTATTTAATGTGTATGCCTAGCCAGCAGCACAGGGTGCAAGGCGGGAACAAACTTAGAGCAGCTCACAAACGTAGGGCTCACACATACACACACTGCAGCTACTGTAGCAGAATCAATTAACCTCCAGCTGTGGGAGGAAACGGGAGCACCAAGAGTAAACCCACTGAGTCACAGAGAAGACATGCAAGCTCTACACATAAAGGACACCAGACTGCTCCAGCTGTGATCAAACCCAGGATCTTCTCACTGTGAGGCTACAGTGCTACCCCCCGAGGTATCGGTCCGCCCAGGTCACTCTTATGATTCCACTTACCTCTGCCAGTCGGGAGGTTTTGTGAGAGCTGACGTCAGGTTTGCTCATAGGGGTGAGCTGCTGAATGGTGCTCCTGCTGTTGGTCAGAGCTCGAGTGAGCCTGGCAAACTTAGCCCAACCTGCAAGGAGACACGAGCAATCAATTACTCAAGATGTTCAAATGAACACATCATTGCTTTACCCTCCTTGTGATTACTAAGTGGAACTCAGTGCTTTGAAGTCAATTGCCAGAGCTTTTGCCCATGCCAAATTAGCCTAACAGTTACCTAACACATTTTGCAATTAATTTAATTTATTTTCTTGTTTTAATGAAACAAAATGTATGTTTGCTAACAGTGTAGTGCCAGCTTTCTTGAAGTTATGCTAAAAGAAACATCTGGATAAAGATCTGGGAGAGGAAAAACATTCAAAGTATAGTTAATACAATACGAAACCTAGTTTTTTTTTCACTAGACACACCAGGTAGACAAAAGTTTCTGAACGCCCCAAAACATGAGTAATAACAATTAGTTTCTCTCTGCTTTGCGGCTACAACAGCTTCCTGAGAATGTTTTCCAGCAGAATGTGGAACATCACTCAGGTCAGGCAATGATGTTGGACAATCCCTTCCTAACTTGTTGGCGTTCCAGTTGATCTTGGTGGTTTTTCTCCCAGTTTAATATGGAGATTAAACACCAGTACATTTTATATTATGAACCTGTTAGTAGTGAATGTGACTGAAATAACAAACAGCACCGATTAGAAGTTGTGTTCACAAACTTTTGGCCATACAGTTTGTGTGAACTTTCGTTATGCAGTAATGCAGTAATGTACAAAAGTCTTAGACATTCTATTTCTTGTCCAAGCAATGGCATAATGACTGTAAATATTATAGTGTTGACTTAGATTCATCACTACATACTCCTCTTTTGCACTGATTTTCATTCCAGTCTTTGTGAGCTTTGGTATATGTTAGACTTTAGACCTTATCTCACCCTGTTCCCCTTCCGAAAAATTGGTTTCTTGGCTGCTACCCTTCCAAAAAAACCACTGACCATAGACGTTTAAACTTGGCATCCTGATTGCTCAAGTGTAAGAAAATGTCACATTAAATACTTCCCATAGAAGCGCATAGAAGTTTTTTAATACTGTACAGTCGATTCTGGTTAATAGGACCACCGGTTAATGGGACCAGCTGCTTATTTGGACCAAATCCTAAAGTACCGACTCAAATCCTATTAAATACGTGTAATTTTATTTACTTATTTGGACCAAAATTCCACTTAACCAGTCCACTTTTAGGGCATTGGAATGCTTATATGCCTCCAGTGCATACTCAGCGAATAAGAAATATGTAATATCCGTGGTTACCAAAGAAACTCTTATTCTCTGGTATCACTACAACGCTCCAGAGTTACTCCCCAGCCCTCTACTGCCACCTACAGGTCTTACATTTCCATTTACTACAAAAAAGTAGCCACAAATCGCTACTTAGTCACAGCTAAAGCACGTCAGGTCACACTGGATAAGTTCTTCAAACGTACCTACACATTGTGTTGTAGAT
>JAUZSU010152854.1:0-14435 GCA_034780255.1 Parotocinclus maculicauda
CGAAACGAGACGAGCCATTGGATAAATGCTGGGCTTTGTCCCGCCCATCGGATGCTCAGCGTCTCTGGGGGTCTATGCAATTGTGGGTTAAGGGTCTTGCTCAGGGACCTTCTGGTCCATAGTCCAGTAACAACCACTAGGCCACCACTGTCCCTGATTTCTTCTACAGATTTATTCTACAGAATATTCTAGACCCTGTATTTCACTGCATTTTCTTTCTAAAGAATTTAATTAAAATCTAACTAAATAAATGTAATTTATTATGTTTTACATATTTGTGCATTAAAGCAAATGTTCATTATTGTAATGGACATTCATCAAAAGGGCAGCACAGTGGAACAAGGGGTGAGTGCTGTCACCTCATAGTTTCAAAGGCAAGGTTAGTTACTGGACCTGACTCTTTCTGTGAGTTTTCATGTTCTCCCTGTACTTTGCAGGTTTTCTCCAGGTACTATAGTTTTTTCTCAACATATGTGTATTAGGTCAATTGGTATCTCTAAAGTGTCAACCCTGAACTAGATTAGGCGGGTATAAAAAATGAACGTATGTTTATTAAAGATGTGTCTTCATATAGGTAAATGTATACAATTTATTTATTTATTTTGGAATAGGCATCCCAACCAATTACTAAAGGTTCATAAAACTAAGCTTGTCCTAGGTGATAATAATAAATAATGTTTTTTTTGTTTTTTGTTTTTTGTTTGTGTAAGTTATATCGGTTTAGGGAACTGCAATAGCTCCGGAAAATCCAAGTAAATAAATGTTGTAGCCAAATATAATTTTGACTATATATCTACTCTAATCATAGCTGTATTTGATATTAGCAATAGGGGGCGCTGTTTGACTGTAGAACACCACGTTCGTGCTCCTTTCTTGCAAGACGTACAACTTGCTAATAAAATGAGGAAGCTAGTGACACGCGCCGAAGTAAATAAACATTTCTTATGCCTTATAACAAATAAGTCCGGAATAGTAATCCAATTGCAGTACAGTCGATTTTCAAGTTTATTTATCATTTATTTTCCCCTTGGTGACAGTTTAGAGTTATAAAATAAAAATAAAAAAACTTCGCCTGAACCTAAGCAATGTATTATGTTCTTAATTTAGTACATTTCACTGTCACATATGCCTATTCTTTAAATATTTAGTTTTAAAGCTATACATTTACGCACAAAAATAAGATTTATAAACAGCAACACCATTTTTTTTATAAGTACAGAAAACCTGAACTACGAATTAATTAAGTTGAATTTTACATTAAGTTTGGTTGCCTAAAAAATAACAAGCAAATAAGCTCCTTAGAGTCACTATTTGTTCTGAATATTTATTAAATTAAGAGGTTCAGAAAATCATTTAGCATTTGTTTGGAGTCCCTTCACAGCGGGGTGTTTCTTTGTGGCATAACCCAACCAATCAAAACGGTTGTTTCATTTCTTTAAACATGGCGCCTGGATTGAGTCTAAGGTAAGATGCGAATTAAACTGGAAACCTTTTTAATTAGAAAACTGCACTTAATAATGTGTTAGTTAGTTAAGAACTCATTTAGAAAGAAACGAAACCGAGTGGGTTCTGTCACCGAAGATGTGTAAGGATTAACAGCCTATTAATACATTGCATATCAGCAGTAGTCACAAGAATTACGGGTGCCACCCGGCAAATCTGGGCTGAAGGGCAGGAACAAACCTAGACAGGGCACCAATCCATCATAGGGCGCATACACACACACACACACACACACACACACACACAGTCACGAACACAGTCACACACTAAGGGCAACTTTTAGAGACACCAGTTAACCTAACACGCATGTCTGACTGAGGGAGGAAACCGGAGTACCTGGAGTAAACCCACGCAGACACAGGGACAGACTCCACACAGAAAGGACCCAGGTCGCTCCACTTTGGGATTGAACCCTAGACCTTCTTGTTGTGAAGAAGCAGTGCCAAGCCATCGTGCTGCCCCTGCCTGTTCATGTACAGCAAAGATAAAATAACTTGCAGGTGAACAGGTTCTTGCTTTTGTTATTTAACAAGCAAGATCGAGCTTTTATATTGGTTTCAAGTTTCCATCTGATTTTGTTTGCTTTATCAAACTGCATGTTAAGTAGGATGATGTTTTTCAATCATCTTATTAAATTTGTTATTCCTTCCTTATTTTTGCCATGTATGTGAAATAAGTCATACATGGTTTACTGGTTACAGAATACTTTCAGGATGGGTGTATGTAATGCTATTTGGTAAGTTCGCATTAGTCAAAATTCCAGGTTTCAAGGTACACACATAAAACTTTAGTTTTACAATAGAAAGTTGCCCTCTCTTTAAAAAAAACAAAAAAAACATTACCTCAATCTCAGCTACTTGAAGCAAATCATTTGTCTCTTTTGGATTTAAAAAACTGTAGCTTTTGAAATGTCTTTTTCCTATTAAAAAAAGTGTGCAAACTGTACAACTGAATGAAGGCTTTAGTAGTTTGTTGGGCCACCTCTGGTCTGAATGCAAGATGAGATACGTTTGAGCTGGATGTTGCAGCTTTTGCTCCTTCAACTCCTGCACAGTCATACTGGCGTCCCAGTGATCATTTATTAGTGTTATGGTCCCATAAATGCTCACTTGCTCAATCTGGCAACTGGACAGACCAAGTGATTGTTTAAATCTGGTGGGGACATTCCTGGAAAACCCTTGCTGTGCGTGGGCGAGGATTGTCCTGCTAAAAAAAAGCCAGTTGGAAGTCCTGCAATGACAGGTAACACGTGGCCGAAGGAAATATCACTGTTTGTTTAGTGGTCCTTGTATCACTACTAGGCATGACCTACTGATATATCTAATGGCTCCTCAGATTATCACACTAGCAGCTGGGGCATTGTGTCACTCCACAGCAAAGCCAGGATTAAAGCTCATCATGAGGCATCAGTACTGGAACCTGACCGTTGTTGAATCCGAAACAAGACCTAAATTCGTCACCAAAGTCAATACTATTCCAGCTCATAGCAGTCCACATTTTTCTTCCAGGACACCTGTATATTAAGGCGACCGTGTCTGGCTACACTTAATGGGTGCTGTGACAACATTTTTTTTAAGTGTGTGGTGAAGGTATGTATAGAAAGTAGTATGCGACTCAGAGGTTACTGCTCTTGCTTTACAGCTTGAAACATCCCTGGTTTGCATGTTCTACCTTTGTCTGTGTGCAGCAAACACGTTTTAAGTAAATATGCGTCTTTAAAGTGCCCTTGTGTGTGTACATATGCATATTTGGCCCACTAAGGATTGGCACCCTGTATATAATTGTTCCTTTAATTTTCGGATTATTCATCTGGACAAAGACTCCAGGGCTTGGATATGTCTGGGGATTATCCAAGTGGAATCTGTAGCCAGGGATAATGAAATCTGGACTGACATTCTTAGCTTTTTGCCTCCACCCTGAGTCTCACCAGGATAAGTTAAGAGAAACGTATATAAATATAGTTCAATTTTGTAATCGTATTTACAAGTCACCAAACTGTACAGCTAGTCCATAGAATTGTGTCCTGGGAAGTAAGTCATGGTGAGTATAGGTTGACATTCTACTTTTCTGCTCATCTTTCAGGTTCCTCTTGTTAAAACATTGAACAAAAACTGGACTTCACTTTAGTTCCCAGTGCTCTCTTTTTAATTTATCCCCTACCCTAGTTATTGTTTAGTGTAACTTTCCTTTAGTTTAATACTGTAAATAATCTGTGTTCTGTGTTGTTGTTACTTGTTTTTGTTACTTGTCATACGTGTCATACAAATTCCTTGTATGTGTAACATACTTGGTGAAATAAAGAGATTCTGATTCTGATTCTCTCGTAAATGTAATGCAGAGAAGAATATTGGTAAAGAACATTGCTTTGCTGAGTGCTTTGTATCTTTTCATGTTTTATTCTGCAGCTTGCAGCCCCCATGGACCCTGTTCTTTTTCAGCTTGCTGTTTTGCGCCCCTTCAGCTTGGGTCATACCGAAGCCTAATTTCGTCCTAATGATGGTGGATGATCTGGGAATTGGAGACATTGGATGCTATGGAAACACGACTCTAAAGTAGGCTGCATGTCGTCACTGTCGGCTTTCATTTTAGGCCTTTGGGGACTTTGTGTTTTTTATAAGCAGCAGCTTTTTTAATGAAAAACAGCAGACTAGAAGGGTGTTTGCAAAAAACATACAGTCCTAAACAAAGACTGGCAGGCTTAAAATGTGTGGTTTAATCAAGTACTACAAGAGGATGGCATAATTGTTGATGATCTACTCAATGCAGATTGCTATGGATGAGAGAAGTTCATTAATGTGTAATTCTTTTTTAGAAATGTTGACTGAGAGGAAGCTTAAGAGAAGCAGATTCCCTTTAAATTCAGTTTGACTCCAAGCATAGAGCTGTTAATAGATTTTGCTCTGATACAAATACCACATACCCTTTGGAAGCAGCTGATGTCAAAGTACCTAAGATAGATGTAGCAAGTGATCACAACGCACTCGTACAAGCTATGAATGATACAGACAAGAAACATGAGTCATTAATCACTTCAGCAGTATGTCAAATGAGAACAGGCCTAGTTTATACTAACTTAAACTACATGACCAAACATATGTGGTGTCCCCCAAACAATATATACATATGCTGTTACTGAACATCTCTTTCCAAAACATTGTGGTTCTACTTGCCTCTGCACTTCTAGGCATGTTTTCCACTAGATTTTGGATTGTTATCAGGGGTCTGTGGCAAGGCTGAAATGTCTTCTCCACCTAACATTACAACCTTTGCTTTGTACACTTTCATGTTGAAACAGAAAATGATCTTCACTAGGGTTGTGCAATATGGTACAAATAGCTGTCCTATGTTGCTGTGGCCAAGTTTCAATCAGCAACTGAACGTTAATTATAATGATGCAAGTGAACTAAAAGTCTAAAAAGATTAAGAGGAGGATTTCACAGTCCCGCACTTAGTACCTGAGTGACACACAGAGCCCAGCACCTTTCCTACCTATATTATATAGACAACCACTTTCTTGTGAAATCTTCATAGGGGTCATCAGGTAGGGCTCAGCAATAAGTTCTGACATCCCAGACCCTCTCCCTTCCAAGTTTACCTCACAAACCTACTACTTAAGTTCCACTGTACACACTGTACTCACTACTTGTTATATACGCAGTGTATATCCACCTTGACCTCCCTAATCCTCTAGGATTGACCCATTCTAATATTCCTAAATATTTAGTCATGCCCTGCCCTTTTCCACTCACCTTGAACCCTTTTTATTCACGGTCACAGACTAGCCCTTTCAGGTACATCTGACAGTTCTTTTACAGCTGCCCTTAACACACAGCCTTTAAATCCGAATTTAATTAGCAGAGACGTAGTGGACTTCACTACAAAACCCCTAACACCTATCACTACTGGACTAATGTGCCTGTCACTTCAGCTACTAACTCTGATTACTTTAATTTCTTTAATTTCATAAGGTCCCTGAACTTCATCCTCAAATAGAACTGTCAGCTTTATAAAATAAACTATCCGCACACCATGTTTGGCCTTAATGTTACTTCGATGCAGTGTGGAATCTGTAATCTAATGTTTACATCCACTATTAACTTCCAGTCTCATGCTTCACTCCAACTAGCAATATTCACCTTTTGTGTTCGATCTCCATTAAACTGCCACTCATGCACTAAATTAGTGAACCTTCTACCACTTCCAACCATATTGTTAATCTCTATGTGCTTTCTATCAAGCACCCCTGCTAGCGTCCTAAGCACCTGATCATGCCATCATGCATACTAACCTTACATGCTGACAAAATGTGCTTCAGTGTTCCTGTTTTAGCACATAATTTACTTGAATTAAAATTAGTATGCCATCATGTGCCACCTTTCATTTGATGCAGCCCTATTAAATGCTTTTCACGCATCACCTGACCCTAGCCACGCCCTCCCACATTCTACTTGCCCTATCACGTCTCTAGGCTCCAATGCCCTTTTTGCTAGCTGTACTGTCTCGAGAGATCTCCATTTTCTCCCTGACTTGGTGACTGGAGCTGCTGCTTTAATTACCGCGTCCTTTGACCCTAACAACATTTCGTAACATGCTTTCTTGCATTTAAACTCCTCCACTAAGCTTCTGAGCATCCCTTTCCCAAATAATGCCGCACTACTTAAACAGCGCCGAACTCCCAGCCACTTTATTGTGTTATTCACCATTCTTTCTAACCTCTGCACTTTAGTAGTTGGCACCTCATAAACTGTCATATTCTTTATACGAGGAAGCAATCCAAACTAAAAGCACCACAATTTTAATTTAACTGGCAAAAAAGATTTATCAGTACTATTGACAGCTTCCACCATTTTCTTCCTCATCCCCATAACCTTTTCTTTGTCATTCAGTGCTGCACTGTACCATCTACCTAAACAGTTTTTTTAGGTTTCACGTCACCCTCCAACTTTCTTGGACCAGATTTCTTTTCACGATAGACACACTGCTGGACTTTCTGGGTTTAACCTTCATCTTTGCCAGCCTAAGGTTATCACCTAACTTCTCCAACAACTGATGTGTACATGGCAGAGTAGTTGTCAGTGTTGTCATATCATCCATGTATGCCCTAATTGGAGGTAGTCGGGTAAAATTTTATTTAGAAGACCTAATTATAACCTCCATTGACATTGTGAATGCTAATGGTGAGACTGTACATTGCCATTGCCCTGCCATTACACCTGTTTTCAGATGTAACATACTCCCCTGTACTATAGCAAAACTGGATGTCTTCCAAAGTAAGCCTTAACCAACCTTGTGATTTTGTCTGGTACCTGGAAAAACTCGAATGCCCTCCATAGTAAGGCATGTGGCACAGAACCGAAAGCATTAGCCAAATCTAAAAAAAAAACACATAAAGGCCCCTTCTCTCTGCCTTTGCTAAGTGAATCTGATGCCGAATCGTACTACTGCGCTTTAAACAACCAGCAAATCCTGCCTTCTGCTCTGAAGTATCTATTAGCTTATTAGCTCACAGATGTAAAGCCAGTCTCTTTGCAATTACACTAAAGAAAATGTTACCCGCTACATTAAGTGAACTGATAGGCCGAAACTCAGTGCTCGATGGTGACAGAATCCTTTTCTATTGGTATAAATATACCCTCTGCTCCACGCCACTCCTTCGAAGTATTCACTTTCTTCAACATGATAACCATGGCTTTTAATAAAAACCTCAAAACAACAGGTACGATTTAAAACGTGATAGAGCACCCCATTATACTCTTGCATGCTGCAGTACATCTTGTACCCCACTCCACCTAGGGGGACTACAATCCATTTTGCACAGTATCTCACCTACTGGTGGAATATAGGCTGGTAACTCCAGCTCATTTTCCCCTTTCTGTTCAATATACATGCTCTGAAGACGTATCTCTAGCTCCTTTTTTACTTTTAAGCTCCCTGATTTCTCCTTACTAAACAGTGTCTTAGTAAACTTGAATGGATTTTTAAAAATGCAGCCCTAAAATGCTCTTTCTGTTTCCTCCTCTTCCTTATAACCTATGCTCTCCTCAATTTCATTAACCTACTTTACCTCACGTCCTGTAGTAACCCTATACCCCCTCTTTCTTCAACCTTTCTTCACTTCCAGTGTTTTCTTAACACTCTTAACTCTCTAACAAGTTGATCCATTTCTACCTGCTGCCTTGGTTTTGTGTCTTGACTATTTTGTTTTTTCGCAAAGATTTTCTCTAATCCAAAATCTTGCTACTCCATTTCCTTCAAACTAGCCATAAAATCTGTCAGAATATCATTAACACTTATCCATGCTACCTTGTCCCCTGCCAGCTTACCCTTGGTCTTTTCCGAATTCTTGTCTCTTTCCCTATCTTTTTTTCACCAACGCCTTTCGTTTTACTCTGATGTGCACTGGAACTCGTTTCCATCATACTAGAAATATTGATATCCAGCAAGCTGTGGTATGTAACCTCCCGCTAGACCTCACCCGACTGACTCAAACAATTCTGTTATTAGTATTGCCCAATGTGGGGCCCCTGCACCTCTTCTTCCCTTGGTGAATTTTCAGCCTTCTTACTGTTGCCACCTGCTCCATCCACAGACACAAACCAGCAAGGTTTTTGCCCCTATTATCCTGCCTGCCTCTGTTTGACCTGCATCTCATAGTCAAGTCGATTCCAGAGTCCATAACTGTGGTATCCAGCTGTGAGTCCCCCAGACTGCAGACCCCCAGGGTTTTGAATTTTTTTCTCTTAATGTAGCTTTGCCTGGGTGCATACATCATCCTAACATGAGTTGCAAGCCCATGGTAGCCCCAGTAAGGTATTTTCCCTTTGTCAGCTGCCTTTCCAAGCTGTCACAGGGTCATTCCCCTGTGGTCAGCTGTCCTATTCACAGCAGTCACTAGTTGTACGAGGTAATGAATGAAAAGATGATAATCCTGTACATAATGCCTAGGTTACACACAGAAACCAGCTCATTCCCTACCTCCCTACACAGAAAAGAATACCTTTCCTACATCAACAAGAATCTGCCTGCCACTGTTCTATGTTGCTGTGGTTGCTTAAGATCGTATATTACACTATATTTAACACATGTGATCACAGGCAAGTAGTGAGAGATTATAAAAAAAACTACTGTTCAGATATTATCCCAAAGTTATTATTATCTCGTAAAGTGATTTATATTTTAAATAAGGACTAGTTAAACATGACTCCAATGAAACATTACACTAATCACACAATTTTTTATTGTGAGAGACATTATGCTTTTCTGAGCATATCGAGGATATTGTCAGTGCTCAAAAACTGGGACAGCACGGTGGCTCAGTGGGTAGCACAGCCGCCTCACAGCAAGAAGGACCTGGATCCTTTCTGTGCAGTGTCTGCATGTACTCCTAGTGTCAGCGTGACACATCAAACCTTTCAAATGTGCAAAACTATGAATACCCTAGTTGGTATGGGCTACTTATTCAACATAATACGCACAATAGGCAGGTAAATAAATGACATGTGAAGGCAGCTATTATGATCAGTGTATTCACTGTAGCACTTCATAGACAGTGTCGTAAAATAAAACGTCCCCCGTCTCATACATTATGCTATAATTCCACGAAGACCTACTTCTGCTAGTCCAGTTTATAGTGTGTTCCCAATAAATGCATTTGAAACATGTTTTCCACTTGGCACAAATGCACTGCTTTTTGCAGATAGCAATTTTCTGTGAGCAGTATAAATAAATAATCCTAATATTGTGCTAAAAGTTGGAAGAGACAAAAAGAGTTCTTAAATAACAAGTTCACCACACAGACTATTTACGTGTAACACGGAAACGTTTATTGAAATGAGATGTTGATTGAATGCAAGTTGATCTTGTAATCAATCTATTTTTTTTTCACCAACTAGTGAGTATTATGTGCAAAAAGCATCCTTGTGTTGTGACCTGGCTGTCTTTTGGCCGCTCTAGCTGCATCCAGTTAGACCCAAGATGTTAAGCAGAAATGGGTCAAATCATACAAGGGTCATATTTTTTAAAATACCACCTAACCCCAGTATGCTGTATTATGAAAACTTCCTTTTCAGTCCAAACTGCTAACATACAGACTTCTGCATCCACCAGATTTCCATGGTTATTTAGAACTCCAGAGACTATCTTGTCTACTCCAGAGTTTAGTTACAGTCTGCTACATCTGCATGGTGCGGTTGGTGCTGCTCAGCCATGGAAACACCATTCTTGTAGCTCCTGATGAATAGTTTATGTTCTGCTTCTAGTGAGATTTTGTGAGTAACAAAGCTTTTTGAAAACCCATGTGGCCTGCTGCTTCATAACTAAGGTACAGTTGTTTCTAGATATTGCCACTGTACGATAACTAATGGAATGGATCAAATGGAATTAATGGAAAATACAGTTTCTTAGATTTACATTTTATTTATATCTATATTGAAGACAGTATGAACCCAAATATGCAGTGTTTTGCCTGGTTAACTTAGTTTAATTTGTTAATAAGCAATCATACCTGTATTTGAGGCCTGCAACACGTTCCAAAAAAGTTCAAACAATATTGCTTATTTTTTTCTGATTTGATCTTGTATGTTTGACCTAGGCAACTCCAGCTGACAAGGTGAATTCTTGTAAAGTAGCAATCTATCAATGTTTACCCTCTCAATGCTTTTCAATGGAGAATCAATGACCCTGTGTTTTTTTTTTAATTTTTTATTATTTTTTAAAACATTTTAAACAACACTTTTGAAAATTGAGCCCAATTCCCCTGTCAAAATGTCCAATCCTGCCTAACCAAAATCACAGTTGAAACAATGATGAGATTGTTCCTTACAGATTTCCGTACCTAGACCATTTGAGTCTGAAAGATTTGGGCCAGAAGCCTAACCACGTCACGTCAAGTCATGTTCCAAACTTGAAAATCTTCGTAAAAGACTAAAGGCTATTGTGATAACTTGGACATGAATATAGCACCTGTTTTTGAATGGGATTTTCAGGTGTTCACAAAGTTTTCGCTACATAGTGTAGATTTAATTATGCATATTTATGTTGGGAATGTTAAATATTTTAAGTACACTCACTTGCCACTTTATTAGGTTGTTGTTTTCACACTTAGTCTGCACTGTGTGGGATCAAGCAGCAAAAAACTCACTAACACACGACATAAGTACCACTGCAGTGCTGGGAATGATTAACTATACAAATATAGTGCTCCCAAACTTAGGGGATATATCAATAGCTGCTTATACCTAATTTGGGGGGCCCAGACCATTAGAGGACAGAGTAAAAGGCACTTACAAAGCATTTAGAAAAACCAATGGACTACTGTCTGTAGTTGCTGATCTACAATTAGCATCTGTATGGTAAGTGCTTAATAAAATGAGCAATGAGTGTGGAAACAAGAAGGTGTATCTAATAAATTGGCCTGTTGGTATATATGAATATTGGTTTATTGCTGCTGAAGAGTTTGTTTATATTCACAAAATGTCTTCCAGTGCAACAGATAGATATTTAATAAAAAAAGAGTTTTGCATTTTGCCCTGTAGGACGCCTCACATTGATAGGCTGGCTGAGGATGGGGTAAAGCTGACCCAGCATATTGCTGCCTCTCCTTTATGCACACCCAGTCGAGCTGCTTTTCTCACAGGCAGATATCCCATACGATCAGGTAAACATTAGCTAAGAGTCCCGCTGTCAAATGGGTTTGAAAGGTTTTTTTATGCAGTTTATGGAAGGCATTATTTTCTAGAGTGCAAAAGCTGTAGTGAGATCTATGCGCTACACTAAAGCTGCACAAACATGGGCGATTCCTTTCCACTGTTGTGCCGCTTGCTTGTCTGGCAAGAAGAGCAACTATATATATTCTGCATGATGTAAACACTAGCGTGTAAGGAAAGCTTGCTAAAAATATACTGTACGTTGTGATAAAGCTAATACACACAGTTTTCCACCAAAATGTAATATATCAATTATACCAAATTTGGTTTTAAGTAAATTAGTAATTGCCAATTCATACTAGATTGGAAACTAACTGGGAATACAAAAGTGTTAGAACTACCACAAAGTAGTGCAACTTTTCATTCTTGGATCATTCTGTTTCTCCAGATATACAATACAGCAAGGTAACTTTTAGCAAAGTAGCTTGCATTCATCACTGGTGGAAAAAATAGCTTTTTAGTTTGTGAAATTAATTGTCTCAATTTGCAGTGCCATATTTTGATAAATGTATGGAACACTAGCCAAATTTATAGTCTATACAATTGTGCACTATAATCAATATTGCAAGTTCAAACCTCAGTGCCATAGGCTGTATCCCATACCAGCACAGTTGGACCTGCTTCCTTGTGTGGAAGCTGCCCCTGTTGCTCATAATTGGCTGCTGGAAACAGTAAATGCTAATAACCTGGGTTCTGTCTTTAGACTGGGCTTACAATGTGAAGGTAACATTTATTTTGACTTTTATTTCATTGCAGAGCATATAAACCCAAGATTGGTCAACTTCACTTCATTTGTAATATACATCTATTCCTACATGTCAGTCCTGCAAAAAAGTTGGGACAGCAAATTGTTTTGGGACAGAGGTTTTCAAGTGAATAAGTGTTTCAGGAGTTTTCTTTTTTTTTGTAGCGTTCTTCCTGCAAACACATTTTAAGATATGTTTGATTGGAATTTTAAAATGAGGTAAGTGTTGTCACGTTGTTTGATCAAAATTTGTCCACACATTCACCTTGGTACAAGTCAGGACTGCAGCAGGTCAGTCCGTTACTTGTACAAACTTCTGCCGCAGCCATGCCATTGTAAAGTGTGCAGCATGTGGTTTTGTATTGTCCCAACAATGTATATATATATATATATATATATATATAGGCTGAAAGGTATATTGCAATAATTGCCACTTGTACTTCAGTAAGCTCTTACCATGGCATGAGCAACAGTAACCATATTTAGTAATTACTTTTCAGAGCTTTTTTTTATTAATAAATTGCCAGAAATGTTTTTAGTGTATATTGCATTAATCCAACCTGGGAGTTTTTTTTCCAATTGCCTTCAACAGCAGTTATTCCATCTATAGAAAAGCTCTTACTGAGGCTCGATTAGCATATCTGCCTACTCTGATAGAAAGTACTAAAATAACCCTACATTTTCTATTTAACACAAGCTAACTAGCAGTCAGACAGACTATATGTTTTAATGACTTTATTACATTTGACCTTAATATAATAGGATAGGAGGTGATCTCTGAATACAATTACTCCCTTATATATATATAATTACATAGAGGTCAGTGTGCTCAGATCAGCCAGTTTGCAATCTTTTACTCCAGTCCAGCACAGTGAACCAGTTTCATCCATATTTTACTCCACATGATCAAATTGCTTTCTAGATGGTGTTTCCACACATTGGTAAGGAACCACTACCAGCAGTAACTGATCCATGGCCGAAAGTATAAACGTATCTATTAGTATTGGTTACACACCAAAGTCTTTTAACTTGGTAGCTCTTTAGCCTCAGGTAAAGAAACCAAATCCTGACCCATTTGTATTGTAAAATTATAGATAATTATTTAACCTTCCTTTCTTTATAGAAAATGATGTAGCTCAGCTGATAAACCAATGTATATAAAGGAATTACTACCAAGAGATATTTAAGTCCTGTCAAAGTACAAAAACCACCCTGGTTTAAAGTAGTAAATGATTTACTTTGAATGGCTGTCCAAGGTCACTGACTGCTACCAGTTTGTTAATGGGAATGCTGAATTGGGTGTTCCACAAGGCACAGTTTTAGGGCCATTGCTTTGCACTGCTGCCACTGAGTACAGTTATTCATTATTTCTTGCTGTCATGCTATTAGCTGATATTCACGTGAATGAGGAGTTGAACTGGTGAACCTAATAAAGTGGCTGGTTATTCTGTTTAGCTCTACCTCTTACTTTGCTAAAGTGGATGTCGAAACCTGGTTTAGTCCCACAGGAGACATGTGCCAGTCCTCATCAGCTAGCGGTTGAGAAGAGGTAGTAAAGTATTGGAGGGAAAAAAATCTATTAAATATAAGGAACCTCAAACTTACAGTCATGGTCAAAAGTTTTAAGAAGAGCTCAAAGTTTGCTGCCTCGGTTTCTGTCATTTCTTGTCAGATGTTTATATGGTATAATAAAGGACAATTAAAATCAGTCCATATGTTGGTTTTCTTTTTTTTTTTTTTTTTTTTTTACTTTTGATTGACAAATACATCCAGTTTAAGCAAAGACATAATATTTGCAGTGTAGACCCTTCTTCTTCAAGACTTCTACAATTTGTCTCGGCATACTGGGTATCAGCTTCTGGAAAAAATCTTGCCTAATCAGTGATCTCAATTAAATTTTCTGGCCATGGATGTTTTGTTCACTGAGCCGCCTTGTGTTCAGCCTTGATAATCCCCAAATTGTTCCTGGGTCAGTAGAAAAATCTGCTCTTGAATTGATGCTTTGATACTGTTCCTTATTTATGGCAGTGTTCTTAGGCAGAGTTTTGTGCGAAACCTGTCCCCTAGATGATGAGCAACCCCACATATGAATGATTTTAGGATGCTTCACTGTTGGCATGATGCAGGACTCATGGTAGCGCTCACCATTTCTTCCCTGAACAGTTGTTTTTGAAGATATTCCTAGCATGAAAGGTGCTACAGGGGGCTTTACTAGAGAAAATAACTTTGTCCCAGTCCTCTGCAGTCCAATAACAATCCCAATCCTAAATGTAAAATCCAAGAAAGTAGCTTGTCTGTTGTTGCACAGTGTGTGTTAGTGATCCTCTAATCCACAGGATTCTGGTGACTGGACATTTTTGGTTGCTGGTTTATTTTCAGTCCAAATGTTTAAAAACGTCAGCTGCACTACTGTGTCTGATTCTCTCTTACCAGCACAACACACACTAACACATCATCACTACGTCAGTGCTACTACAGTGCTG
>JAUZSU010152865.1:0-14434 GCA_034780255.1 Parotocinclus maculicauda
AATTTTGTCCCTGGTGTCCGGAGACAACTCTTGGTTAAGAGGTTGGGGTGTGATTGATTGAGTGTGTGGACAGGTGTTATTTATACAGGTAACAAAAAGTTCAAACAGGTCTGTGAGAGGCAGAATTTTTATCAGTAGGTAGATAAATGCTTATTTCATGCAATAAAATGCAAATAAAATATTTAAAAAACATACAATGTGATTTTCTGAATAAAAAAAAATCTTCTGTCTCTCACAGTTGAAGTGTACCTACGATAAAAATTACAGACCTCTCCATTCTTATCGGCAGTGTATCAAATACTTATTATTTTCCCCACCGTGTGTGTATATATATATATATATACACATTGCTTATGAAAATTAGGGGATACTTGTAGTCTATTTATTAGGTTATGCTTTCAGTGTAATTGCATCCTGTATGTTCTGTACTAATTCTACTTAGAATTGGTTAAGTATAATTTTGATTTATAGTACAGAATGATAGTACTTGAATAAAGTGTATGATAGATTGAAGTATGTAGAACTACAGATGGTGGAGAACATTGTTTTATGATACATAAGAGCTGCAGGAAGTGGTGCGCTATTGTGGTGTCGACATGCACCGTTTTAAACGTTGCAGGTGCAATAACACTTCCACTGCGTGTTCTTTGTGTAATGCAACAAAAGCATTATTGTAGACCCTACTGATGTATTGCCAAACTAAATATAGTTTTAACATATTGGCATCTAAAAGTGGTATTTCATCTTTAGCGTTCTACATATTAAAATATGTCATCATAGTAAATGTCTTAAATCTTACCCCTTCATATTTATGTACTCTTATATTATGTAATTACAAAATAGATTGCTATTATGCTTAGTTATGACAACTAAGAGCTCTTCTAACTTCCTATCTCATCTTCTTTACTTTGGATAATAAATGGCTGTTTACGCTAATCAAAGTTCACAGTGTTTTTTGTGTATATCGAACAGCAGTTAAATGCTTTTGACATCAGAAAAGGTTGCTAGGTTAGTGCTTCATTAATTTTAAAAGGACATGTCATATTTCATGATAACTTCAACTGAAAATTATGAAAATACAAATTCTTCTTGGCTGGACTTACAGCGGCCAAAAGACAATACTGAAATTGTGGTTTAAACCCCACATACCCGCACATACCCTCTGGACTAACTATTTTTATGAAATCACTCTTTTGGAACTTACAACGGCTAGAATTAACAGGGCCAAAACAGAAACAATTACATCATGGCTTTGTATTGAGAAGAAGTATTTAAAATTGTTGAGAACGTAACGGTAGTATAATACCTACTATGGTTACAATAGGTTTAGTTTATTTATCTGAATTTCGTTATTGTCTTGTCCTACCCAGTGATGTATGTATGTTTGTATGAGTGTGTCCGGATCGTAAGTAGCTCACTACTGATCCTTAATCGTTAATCCTTTGTTTCTTTTTTTGTACATCCTAGGCATCTGTTATTGTTATTATGTGTGATAAACTATATTCGGTGCTTGTTTTGGGAATTGTACAAAGTTAATAAAAAATATGCATCACAAAAAAAAAACCAAATTCATCTCTCACATGTTCGACTACTCTTCTGTATTTGGTATTACGTAATTATGCACATACACAGTGTATTTGCACAATTTAAATGTAAACTTAAATTTTTGCTTAAAATGTTGTTTTCATCCTTACTTGTTCAAACACCATATTTAAAAATGCGATTTAAATATGTGATGGACTTCCAGCACTGAACTGTCAGAGCACTTTAGCTTTAAAATTAATCGTTACAAGCTGGAACAGTCATTTGTTTCCTTGTAGTTTCTACTTTTTCTTGAACTTGCTTGATCACAGTCCTATATGCTAAAATATGACTTATGAAATATGAAAAATTTATATATTATAATTGTAATGTTAATGATAATGATGGTAACTGTATACTGGGATGTGTAACTATATGACAAATGTATGTTAGGCCTATTTTCAACTGGTGCATAGATTTTGGTGCATTCTTTTGTCTTCCCTTGTCTTAATTATTGCAATCTTCATGGTCTCCTCTTCCCTCTAACTCTATTAGAATTCTACAGTACATACAGATCTCCACTGCTGGGATTCTTACTCAAACCAAAAAATTTTAACCTATCACTCCTGTTCTAACCCAACTGCACTGGCTCCCGCTTCAAAAACACATCCAGTACAAAATACTCTATCTCTGCAATTTAGTACATCACTACGCTACCCGGTCACTGCATTCCTCTGCATCACCCTCTGGAACTCTCTTTCTTCGTCCATTCAGACTGCTTCTTCTCTCCTAGAATTACAATATCTTCTAAAAACTTTTTTACTTTCCTATATATCTATGTTGTTTTATTGTGAAGCATCCTTGGATTCTGTGAAAGGTGCTGTGTAAGTTAAACTTATTATTATATATTATTATGTTAGCTTAGAAGCAGTTTACCATCCGGTTTTCATTTACATTAAGTTGCATTTACATTTGAGTAATATTAGTTAAATACAGAGTTTAGGGATTTAAGGATTTTTCTGAGCAAATTTTAGCTCCTAATATGATAAGTTAATATATAGATCTTAATCTAGACCTCTGACCATAAAGACCACATAACCCAATATCAAGTTTACCAGAGGGAAGAGGTTAAGTAAGGGATATGGGGCAAATCCAGCTTGCACATTCACACATAGTCATTGATCCTTGAATATGAGGATAAAGATAGTAAAATGTTTTTTTTTAGCAGTTTCTTGTGCAATTGTACATGAAATGTATTAATAAAGAAACTCTGTTTATTTATATTGTACTTATGTGTTTACTTAAACCATATAATCACAGCATTAATGAATGATTAACCTAATGTTTATATACACAAGAAATCTGGCTCATCATTCCAGAAAATAATACATACGTTATTTTAACATTTGAGGATCAGCATTCCCTGTTCTTATGATTATTTTCTATGATCTAAACAATCACACCTTCTATTTCTACATTTCTACAATCACATCTTCTATTTCTACATATTTATGAATTATTATTTGTTATGCTTTTAAAAGTTAAAAAATTTCAAATCTGTCTGTCTGCCTACCTGCCTACCTACCTACAAAACAAACTCACCCACCTACCTACCTCTAAATCTTAGTCAGAGAAAATAAACTCATCCTCGTCTTAAAAAGACAACTTTGCCACTAATGTACAACTAGTTAATTATTACTAGTTAATTATTTAACTAATTAATTATCATTTTGTCTTTCTTCAGCTACACTGTACATAAACCAGTCCTCCAGACTATGTACCTGGAATGTGACCTCTGCAGGAGAAAAACAGAGTTTGGCTATTTTTACAGACCAGTCTCTACACACCCTAGCTGCTCAGGTCTGTAAAGACCTTGGATGTGGGGAAGTCTACAAGCTAAATTTCAGCACTGCACGTGACAATGCAAGCTGTCTTTTAGGCTGCATTTATCACAACCACGAACTGATTAACTGCAGTAAGACCACTGGGGAAAACTGCAGCATTGTGTCTGAGGTTGTTTGTGGTAAGTTGAGAATTAGTTTCTTGATTGAATGTTTTCTTATTCAGCAATTGACTATTTATTACAAACACACTAGTTAAAAGACAAGAAATGTAAGTGATAACTCACTGTGTCACAGAAGATGATTAATAACAATTGATGGTGTACTTTGTTTGGCTTTGTCTTTAAGCTTTTATTAACAAACATATTTGTTAAAAAAATGATGTCAGGATACACAGAAGACATTTGGTAATTTTATAATGAAATGCTTAAAAACCTAACAGCTGATTTCCTTCTAAATCTTGCACCAGAGTCAACCTACAAACTATTTTTATGAGTTTTATTTGTGGTCTTTCTTTATATCATTTTAATGTAGATTTTACTGTTCACTGCTTATTATTCAATTGAATACATTACAGACAAGATATTTAATGTTCAAATGGATAAACTTGTTTTTGTTTTTTTGCAAATATTCACTCATTTTTAATTTGATGCCTGAAACACGTTCCAAAGAAGTTGGGACAGGGACATGTTTACCACTGTGTTACATCACCTTTTAACAACACTTAATAAGCATTTGGGAACTGAGGACACTAATTGTTGAAGCTTTGTAGGTGGAATTCTTTACCATTCTTGCTTGCTCGACAGTCTGGGGTCTCCGTTGTCGTATTTTGTGCTTCATAATGCACCACACATTTTTAATGGGAGACAGGTCTGGACTGCAGGGAGGCCAGTCTAGTACCCACACTTTTTTTACTACGAAGGCATACTGTTGTAACACGTGCAGAATGTGGCTTGGCATTGTCTTGCTGAAACATTCCATGGGCACTAACACACATCAGAGATGCTGGATTTTGAAGTTTATAACTGATAACAATCCGGACAATCTTTTTCCTCTTTTGCCCGAAGCACACAATGTCCATGATTTCCAAAAACAATTTGAAATGTGGACACTTTTCCACTTTACATCGGTCCATCTCAGATGAGCTTGGACCCAGAAAAACCGGCAGAGTTTCTGGGTGTTGTTGATATGGCTTTTGCTTTGCATGGTAGAGTATTAACTTGCACTTGGAGATGGAGCGATGAACTATGTTCACTGACAATGGTTTTCTAAAGTGTTCCTGAGCCCAGGTGGTAATATCCATTACAGAATGATGTCGGATTTTAATGCAGTACCTCCCAAGGGATCAAAGGTAACAGACATTCAGTGTTGGTTTTTGGCCTTAATACTTGCTTACTTGCAGAGATTTCTCCAGATTATCTGAATCTTTTGATGATATTATGGGCTGTAGATGATGAAACCCATAAATTCCATGGAATTGCTTGATGAGAAATGTTGTTCTTAAATTGTTGGACTTTTTGCTCACACAGTTGTTCACAAAATGGTGAACCTCGCCCCATCCTTGCTTGCAAATGACTCTTTCGGGGAGGCTACCTTTATACATGTTTCCAATTAACCTGTTCACATGTGGAATGTTCCAAATGTTTTGAACATTTAGGTGTGACATTTAGGTGTGGTACTTTATAAAATGAACTCAGACTCAATGTTTCTCAACCCGGAGCATCCCAATCTCTCTCTGACTTTTTACTCAGGTTAAAGGTTCACATTTACCTGGCCATCCATGTAATAAAAATAAAAACAGGACTCGTTAAATCAATTACCATTTTACATCTCTCCAAGTCCAGCTAGTCCGAAATAGATACTTTTGGTGGTGGAAATGGGTTAGCATGGGTAGCACTTCAACTAGTCTGTGGATATGTATCACCATTGCAGTGCACTGTGTTTAAACAAATTCCTTTTCATAGGCAGATTTATCAAGAGTGCTTCCGCTTTTGCATGGGCATATTCATTACAATATTTACTGGCAATAGTTAAAGCCAATATGATCCATCCATCCATTCATCCATTTATCCTTACTTACCATCTTACTATCCTTCTACCCACCCAAAGAAACATTACTTTTTTAGAGTAAGAACAGATAAACTTTTATTAGTCCCACAGTGGGGAAATTCACAGGGAAGGAGTACTTAGTATTTAAACACTAATGTCTATATTTGTGTATATGATGGTACTTTTCCTTGCAGATACTCCCTACATAATCCCAACGACCAACCCCTGTGTCTGGAACATCAGGACTCTGAAAGCTGAATCAGGAGTCACTATTGCAAAAGAATCGTTGCCAACGCTGTCTGATGACATATGCAGAAGCTCTGGTTGTGGAGTAGCGTTTTCAAAAAACAGTAGCACAGCACCACTCACCAACGTTTGTCTCATTGACTGCATCTACAGAGACTCCCATTTTTGGAACTGTTCTTCAGTTGTCAGAAATAACTGCTTAGTGCTTTCTGAAATCACTTGTGGTAAGATATGAACTATTGTGCTGCTAAAAAGATTGATTTAAGGTTACACAGTAAACTTCCCTTCAATTTAAATAATATGTGGTAGTGAAATGTTCACAGAAGTGTCTACACTGTGCATTAGTATTGATATTCATTATTATTAATAAAACTCAAGGTTCCTCCCAGTCAGCATTACAAAATCTGCTTCAGATCCTAGGCAAATAAAGACTGGATTAAAAGTTCATGCTTATTGGCTTTAAGCATGTCATATAAATGGAACATATCGTAGGTGGGTGCATTCTACACAGACAAACAAAAATCCCCAAAACAATACATTTCATCATTATTTGGAGAGTGCATTTTTTGTTTGAAGCACGATTTCTCTCACGGTACCTCTCAAAGTAAAACAAGAACATGTCTGACTTCAACTTCGTCTTACAGTTTATTCACAATAGTTACAATTTACAAAGAAAAAATAACGCCTTATTATGAAACTGGCTTTGTATTAGACAACACAACTAACAGTGGCTCCATTGGGGCAATATAAGAATCCCTATGCAATGGCTACACAATAAAATCAGGTGATCATGTTTGAACATATATGCTTAGAAGTGTATTAGAAACCACCAGATGCAGCATTTTGTATTTGGGTGGTACAATGTATAAAACATTAGTCTCATTTAATGGTTTCCGGAGTTCTAATGAAGTCTGTTCATTAGTGTCTGTGTTCTGGTTTCCCAGGGGGCTTCCAACTTCTGGGTTTCTCTGGGTCTAGGACTCCTGGTCAGTGGTAGCACATCCAGTCTAGGGGTTCCCTTGTATGACTAATAGGCTAGTAATTTATTTTAGTCTCAGATTAGACCCTGACCTAGATGAGGGTAACTGAAATGCTGTGGAAATAAAATCCAGAAAGATCAGTTTTAGGGGAGCCGGTTTGTTCTGTAACTAGCACTATACAGGATGTTGAAGACTTTATGCTATTTTGTCCACAGTAGTACACAGAAGAAAGCCAAGTGAAGTAAAAAAAACTTAAGGTAGAAACCTTGGCAGGACCAAGACTCTAATAGCAACCCAAACCTCCTTTGGCAGCTTATATGTTATATTTAAGCATTAAATGTAATGAAACATATTTAAAATTTAGAAGAATAAATAGGCTAAACAGACAGATGGAAAATATTGCTATAACATAGAGGACATAATTAACTAAAACAACAAACTTGAAGACAGCATATGCCCTCATTGTTGCTTGGTAGATGCCATGCCATGATGCTAATGATTATTATTTTTATTCCTGCTGTGGACTGGCCACTTGTCTTCTGTGGGGAACAGGCATTATGGCCTCCACGATTCTGACCAAGCATGGTTAAAAACATTAAATTTTTATTATTATTATTATTATTATTATTATTGTTGTTCACCTTATCACCAAACAAAATCAGATTGTGCTATAAGACTGTTGTATGTTTTACCCTAGGTAACCATGTTGCTCGATTGGCTGGAGGTAGTCATCGCTGTGCTGGGCGGGTAGAGCTGTGGCAGGCTGGAGAATGGGGCACAGTGTGTGATGATCAGTGGGATAAAAAGGATGCAGATGTGATATGTTCTCAGCTGGGATGTGGATATGCAATCTCTGTCACGGGACAAGGAGACCCCTATAGCCAGGGGAAAGGCCCAATTATTATGGACGAGCTGAATTGTACAGGGAAAGAAAGTAGTCTGTGGGAATGTCCTGCTGTGAGGGAAGCTCATGACTGTGGGCATAAAGAAGATGCTGGAGTGGTGTGCTCTGGTATGTCAAGTTATTTCTCTCAGTAATTGACTTTTGTGTAAGCGGTCTGACTCCCTAGCTTATATCAGAAAGACAGACACAGTGTGGTAAAGGTTTATCTAAAATTTACCTCTTTTTGTTGCCTCATGTTAAAGAATACAAGGCTTTACGACTCACTGGCGGACTGGACCATTGCTCAGGCAGAGTAGAGATCCATCGGAATGGATCATGGGGGACAGTGTGTGATCCATGCTGGGAAAAACAAGAGGCATCCATGGCCTGTGCCATGTTGGGCTGTGGGGACGTAAAAGAGTTAGTACTTGATAAACGTTTCCCTCACAAAAATGGAACGCTTTGGTATTACAAATGTAAAAACACTCATAACATCCTGTGGGATTGTTCGGAATATGGTGGAACCACCCTCATTCCATGCCAAGATTCAGTAGCAGCAGGTGTGATTTGTAACAGTAAGTAAAGTCATGTTTGTACCTAAGCCTAACATTTGAATTCATTTCATGCATTCATCAATTAAAAATATACTAAATGAAATAACATCTGGTTATCTATTTATGGCTTGGCTTTATGGCATTTTAAAAATAAATGTGAATGTATGGTTTTTAACATTAATTTAATGTTTCTGCTTCTTGAAGATTCACTTGGACTGCTGGTACCTACCAGTCCGGAACCAATCACTATTATGTTAACCAGTAAGTATTCATGTAGAAATATAAATAAGAACACACTGTTGAAATCATGAAAGAGAAATAATGTTTTGTTACATATGTATGTATATGTATTAACAAATACTATATAGACTGTATGTATATGTTTTATAGAGTGGGGTCAAAAGTCTGATACCACTATTGCTTCTATTCAGCTTTTTTTAAAATATTAAGTACAATGTGTTATTACAAATCATACAATTAGTGTAACAATTGACTGAAGCATTTAATCTTTGGAAAAAATGCATACATTTTAGAATGTATTAATATTTGGTATATTCTCCTGACCTAAACACAACTCACCATTTATGGGGCAGAGTCAATTATTCATCATCACATCACAAGACCATCTTTGGAATATTATAAAATTATACTGGGATATCAGAAATCATCAGAAGTATTTTGTTCAGATTTTGAGTCCATAACAGCTAGGGAGAACATACCAAATGTATTATGTTAAAAGACTGTTCATTTAAACTGCCATGCTGATTATATGATTTGTAATTAATAATATTGTACATTGCGTAAAATCAGTAGGGATCTCACACTTTTGGTCCCATATCACACAAATGCTTTAAGAACAGAACCTTATCTAATCATATATGCAGATAACATATTTAAATGTAAATATAATCAAATTGTTGGGTATTATTTCACCTTATCAGGTGTTAAGAATTGTGGGTTTCTTAGACATTTTTTATTGTTTGAACACAATGTTTAAGTCATTGAACACACAACAATACTTCAGTGCATTTACAAAATGCACACCATTTTAAATGTATGTAAATTAGTAATGTACATTTTTAAAATGTAAATAATTAATTGTATTAATTAGTTAATTTTATTAATGTACGTGTTTTTTCTTTCCCAAGCACAAATGACCATAGTAGCACCAGTGTTTTGGTCTCTGGAGTTCCTGGGCTGTATCTTACTCGCCTGTGCTCTTTTGATTGCAATTATTGTGAACATCATCCTGTGTTGCAATGCAAGGAAAAGAAAAGGTATGTTAGTACGAAAAAATAAGGAGAAATTCAAGCCATTATGTGACCCATGATGTTCCAAAGAGTTTTAGAATTTCATTCAGGTTGTGATCATAGCTTTAGCCCTTTTCTTCATGGTTGCTAGCTATCAGATGATTCCCCATAACACTTTAAGTGTATCACTTCATCAAAACAAACTGCTTTGTCTACTGTTTTCAACAGTTCATACAGTTCAGCAACAATACAACAATCTACAAACCGTCACCCAGACTGAAGAGAATCACTACAGGGATTCAGTACACCTTGTTAAACTTACCAACAATGATACCGACCCTAATGGTCAGTTTAAAACTTCTGATATCAATACAGTATTTTTTGCCTTTATACAAGAGCCTGAATTTGTGCTCTACAGTGCAAGTAATGGCACCACAGATGTGGACTCAGAGCAGTGTTGAGAGTTCTTCCTACGACACAGACTACGATCAGAATGACAGAAGCCATGGTGGTCCATTTCCACTTTCCACCTTTCGCAGTAAGATTTAACCCCTAGATATCTAGGGCTATGTTTTGTGTGCTTTTGGTTTTGATAGCCTTGATTAGCCATAGAATGATGTTCATTTGTTCATTGTTAGAAAAATATGATGAAACCTGAGTGGCATCACACGCAGCACTGTGACTGGTGGGCTCTATGGATTAAAATACCAGAAAAGTGTGACATGTTCAAGCAATGTACATTTAAATTTCGACCATTAAAATAAACAATTACCCAGCCATAAGACAGAAACTGTAATTATCACACAGGTGGGATTTGAACCCTGGACATTCTGGTCTATATTCCAGTATTTTAACTGCTAGGCAACTACAGTCCAGTACTTTAAGTACATTTATTTTAGGTTCTGAGAATATATAAACTGGGGTTCACCACATCCCAATAAATTCTGACATTTTAGAAATCTCTGAATCTTAGGAATTATGTTTTGACGGTTAAATATTTTTACTCAAATTGTTTTTTTTATTAGTAATGACAAACATTGTTTAACAGATAAGCACAAACTACAAGCTCACTAATGAATTTACATTTCAAAGTATGCTGATTTATGCACTATTCCTCTTCAATATTCAGTATCATAAATTAATTTAAAGAATAAAAGTAGTCAATATATTGGATTAATAATAACAATTTGAAGTGGTTTAAACTAAACAAGCACTCCATTGCAGACTCTACTCGGTACAGTGAGGATGGCCGAATGCCAGTCACGAAGAGCACAAACCTGCAGTTTGTGACGGAGGAGGGTAAGTCTGGGGCAGATATTCATATATATTTGTATATTAATATTATTATGTAGTGGTAAAAGTACAAAAACAATCACATTCTACTATGACCCGTTTGTCACCTTTGTCCCGCGGACCTGTGCTACCCAAGGCCACACCCTTCTTCAACCCTTCATTGCTGCAAATCAGTGCCACAATCCCCGGTCCACACACTTTTGTCCCCAAAACACAAATCTCATATCACAACTCAAAACTCACTTTCATTACAGGAGGGATTTGAACAAGGGTGTTTCAGCACAGTGACCCAGCCTAATCCTGAATCATTAAGCAGACTGTGTTGTGTGGACCAGAAATTGTGGCACTGACCTGTGGCCATGAGGGTTTGAATAATTTTGACCATAACTTGGCTGTATAATAAGTATAATACAATTTAAATGCATAACCGCACAGATTTCATTTGGACACATCCCCTAACTGTGGGCAGTATAGTATTTACACATATAATCACTACATGCATGCTATTAGTAGGAGTGTCAGTGGGGGAGTTTAAACAATGCTACATTAACAAAATGTGCCATTGTTTGTTTCACCAACCTAAATAACTTAGAGCTATCTTAAAAATGAAATGCAAAACAAACCAGCAATTTCACTGAGAAGAGGGCCTGATAACATGAGGTATGATTGCGCCCTCTGGAGTTAAAAATGCAACTTCATTAAATGGAATAATAAACAGAAACATTTTTGTTTCACAATGTATTGTTATACCCCTAGCTGTTACTATATATTAATTCATACTTACCTCTGTGTTGCATTGCTCTTGTTTAGATACAAGCGTTTCTCACGATGCTGCAATCCAAGGACACCACAACTACTCACCCAATGGTGCATTCCAGGGCCATACTGCAGCTCCTAGTGGTATGTAAATATTGTAATGCTGTAACTGGTTGTGTTCCTCTGTTTCTAAACACTATTTGTGAATTATATTATTTTAGCACTCTTTGAAATAAATATAATTCCTTGAAAATATTGATCCTCCTTTGCTTCTCTGTAGTCGACTCATTTGACACCTCCAGCACGTCATCAGGGGATTGTTACGAGAATACAGGCCAAAACCTTGCAGACCTGAATCTGGAGAATTATGAAAATGTTGGAGAGAATGGACATGACCTGCAACCTGGAAGTACGGTTTGTTTAAATACGTGGTTAGAGATTGTTCAGTCAGTTTATCAATAGAACAGCTACTTCGGTGGTTCAGTGACCAGGATTGGAGGGCTTGTGTTCAGTAATAGCTGGGGCTGCAACATGATGGTTGAATGGTGCATTTATGAAAAAACTTATCTCATGTGGTGTACTCATAATGCAGGCCCACAGGCTTCAGCCAGGATAGCCTTAGGTGTGAAAAAAAATCTATGCTGTAATCTGCTCTGGTGATATTGTTGTAAGAACTGTACTATACAGTAGAAAATATACAATATTCTTATCTGTTGCATCCTTGTCCAGTTCCAACCTTCCACAGCACTGAGAACTTCCAGAATCCAACAAATGACCATTGTCAAGACGAAAGCAATGACATTACGTACAACCAAAACCAAGGTATGTCTCTACATCTTGGAGCTACCCTCCTCCATTTAGCTGCATGAACTACAAAAAACTATTTGTAGTTATAGCATTAAATAATAATTCCTACAAGGTACTAGAGTTAGTATGGCAACAGAAAAAGAGTATTACATAGTATAAAAAGAGTATTTTAAATAACCTAAAAGCATTTTTAGCACAAATTAGGATTTATGAACATGAAACTTGCTATGCTCACTTGGCATCCTATTATAGTATTAATGCTAAGACTGGGACTGGGACTGGGACTTCTGAAAGATAAAAAAAGAGAGAAATAGAAATCCAATAGAAATATTATTTAATAAAAATTTTTTTAATGTGATGAAAATTTGTTGTCACGATTTGTCTTAACAAGTTCATTGATATGTGTCATGTTATTGTTAACATGAATAATGATAGACATGTTGTCAGTCACAATATATTTTTGTCTGCTCAGGTTAGCATATTATATTATGATTTATAAACATCTTAGAAAAATGAAACATGTAATTGACTTTTCCATGTACTACGCCTATGCGTTTTTATTTATAGTATACCGTGTAAAATGAAGGGAAAAAAGCATTAAATCTAAAACTAGAGCTGTTTATACTGTTACGCTAACAGAGATGTGATTCTTTGTTTCTGTCAGACATGGTTATGGAGCAGGATGATGAAGATGCTTTCCCTATTTACTCTCCAGTGAGTGTCGAACCAGAGGCCTACTCATCTGAAGATGACTATGATGATATTGCCAACTACACAAACACAAGACTGTTGTGATCTGGATTTATTGTTAGTATTATATTGCTTTACTGTCTGCATTCATTTTAAACCAGTTAGTTACATAGAGTACCTGACAACCTGAGAATATGCTTATATACATTTAATGTTCAGTTTTTTTTGATAGATTAAAAATAACATGCACATAAATACATTGTTTTACATGTTGTTTAAAAAAAAAAGAAAAGGCACTGTTCTGAGCTTGCATACCATGTACAGGGTGAGTCAAAAGCCACAGGAACGTCATGTACTGCGTCGTGGCAAAGGGTGCCAAAACCCTTGTTAAGCTTTCTTCAAGGGTAGCAGTGGTTATGAGGGATGCAACACTGCTTTGTGAAATTGTGTGTGAAAATGTCTCCGCATATCAGCATCGTCAATTGTATCTTCAGTTACCTTTGACAAACAACAACAGTTGATAACTTTTGAACCACAAGAGATATTCTAAATCTTTATTTCTAAAACAATTCTGGTCTTTGGTCTTTGATATGCTACATGACCACCTTCCCATTGGAAAACTTGCCCTTGATCCAGTGTGGTAGCTTTAGAGGTAAGTCTATGTTCCGGACAAAGACATGCCACATTTATTTTCCAGGGTCTTCAGACATGTCATTTCCTTTTTGTTTTTTAAATAAAAGGGTGTCATGTGTATTTTGACTCGCCCTGTATTTTAGTGGACTGGTTGAAAATAACATGTCCATGTGTTTGCTTAAGTAGGGTGCAAGCACTTGAAGAATTGTATCAGTGAAAGAAAAATACTAAATACTGAGAAATTAAGTATAAACAACAAAAAGCAAAGTGATGTGGAGCCATAGGTCTTTATTTTTTAAACATATTTTTAAAAATAAAGATGTTCTGTATTAAACTATTTATGTTCTAAATTAATGAATCAGTGGAAAAGTCATACTTTTAGATACCCGTTACAGGGTTGCTTCTGGTTGTTATCTTAGAGTTTGATATGTTATCACTGTGTGTGTGTGTGTGTGTGTGTGTGTGTGTGTTTTCACTCTGGTTAGTCTATTTTTTGCCTATTTCTCAAAAATACGCCAGTATTAGTGAATGAGTGAGTGCACTATGATCAGTGATGGGAATAACGGCGTTGAAATAAACGGCGTTACTAACGGCGTTACTTTTTTCAGTAACGAGTAATCTAACTAATTACTCTGACTGTCACTATAACGCCGTTAACATTTCCGACACCCCGTTACTGCACGTTACTTTAGCCGCTCAATGACCTTTTTTTTTAACTTCGCGCATACAGACAAAGGTGCAAGTGTGTGTGTGTGCGTTGTGTGTGAGTCACAAGGGAAGGGAGGATGAGATAACCGTCTAAGCAATGAATTCCTAAGGCAGGGGTGGGCAAACTACGGCCCGGGGGCCGTATGCGGCCCGTTAAGCTTTTTAATCCGGCCCCCCAAATTAGAATAAATTATAATGTTAAACCTTGTTAATGTTTTATTTT
>JAUZSU010152885.1:0-14429 GCA_034780255.1 Parotocinclus maculicauda
TAAAGGTTTAATAAACATTTAATATGTTACATAGCACGTCCCGTCTTGTAACATAGGGCATGTTCGTTTAATCGGACAAGCCGGTTATTAGGACCAAAACCATTGCCTCCCGATGTGGTCCAATTAACCGGAATCGTCTGTATACAAAACTCAGCCCTAGTGCTAAGAGACTTTTTATTTTAAGGGGCATATTTTAAGTGTATTCTAACCTGTTCTGGCGTCTTCTGTGCAAATATGGAAGCTGATCCACCATCCTCGCAACTTGGAAAATCAGGGAATTTTCCAGTGGCATCCCTGCAATACAAAAAAGTAGTTATTCGTAATGTGCTTGCTCGTGAATCAGACCTAGTCATGTGGTACATAAGAAACCATGAATGAAAGAGAACAACGATTTTGGTTCCTCTCATGTTCAGAAAACTTGTATGAAGAAAAGAACTCTTACCATGAAGGACAAAAATAGGTCTCTTCTAGTTAGAGTACTGTTAAACCAAGAAAATCAAGAAATCCAGAGTTAACAAAACCCACAGAACTCACTCAGATTATTTGACCCAACAATGTTTTAGGACCAAAATAAGAATCTTGGACTTTTTAAAAATAGTTTTGATTGAAATTAAAAAATTTCACTAACATAAAACTAACCTTCAGCTGACCATGTTAATTAGTTATAATCATTAAAAACTGATCCCTTATGAATAGCCTGTCATTGTGGATAAATCTCTCAACCTGTTCTAAGTAACACACTGAAACCTAGCCATTTTTCAGCATGAAAAAAGACAGGCTTCATTACGAATACAGATCAATGAAACAGCTTTCAGGAGCAAGAGTGAACTGGTCACATACGAACTGTGAACCTCACACATGAGGAGGTTACATTAACCAGATCCAGCCTGGGTTCTCAGGGGATTTCAGGCGGGTTTAGCGTAACAGTCTGAAAACGTCAGACTCAGCTCTCACTTCTCCTTAAGTTAATCAGAAGCATACCGGCGGCACCTCACGATTCACGCTGAGATCAGGCTTAGAAGAGAAATAAATAGCCCTTCACTGGATTTGTGAAGATTTAAGGTGGGTCTCACAAGCACAGTGACATTTTAAAGCAGGGCTCATATTTACAATGTGTAATTAGATCAGTCATAAACAATAAAAGCATTGAGAGGTGAAGTTAATAACATTGACAGTGTGGCGCTCTAGGTAATGTTCAGTTTGAAAACCTTGGGTCCTGGCATTTATGTGGATGTTACTCAGACATGCATCACCTACCTAAACATAGTAGTACACCCCTTTATTCCCTAATGATATTGGTTTCTTTCAGCAGGATAATACATATTTCCAGTGTGCAAAAATGGTCCAGGAATGGCATAAGGAACCTGACAAATTCCCCACATTTCAGTCTAACCAAGCATCTGTGGGATGTGCTGGACAAACATGTCCAATCTTTGAAGAACCCACCTTGGAACTTCCAGGATTTAGATGATCTGTTTCTAAAAACCTGGTGCCAGATATCACAGGACACCTCCAGAGGTCATGTGGAGTCCATAGCCCAGGAGTCATGAGGAGGACACAGTATCAGGCAGGTGGTTTTAATGTCGGGGCTGATCGGTGTATATATGCACATGCTGTACATGCACTGCCTTATAAATGGCTAAAACTGTAATATATAGTCCCCTGGTTGGCGTCACACAACGCAAACAAAACTGCTGATCTGATTAGAGTCATCACCCACCCCGAGCAGAACTAAGACGCAGGACCTGCCCCTAATGAAATGGGAGGTAAACTAGAAGCTCTATGTAGTGCAACCATGTGGACTTTATGAACACCTATGGTGGCTTGAAACTTTCCTGGAATTTTATGAACATCAACAGCGGCAGAAACAGTCTATAAACACCAATGGTAACATGGAAGCAAAGGTGCTGGACTTAAGACTGTCACTGATTCCCACATTTGGTCAAATTAGGTGAATAGAGATTTTCAAAAAGACATGAACTTTAACAAAACTTTGGCAGCTTAAATTTAAGTTCCAAATATGAATGTCCAGGTTATAAAATATGGAAAACATAAATGTTGACACAAAAACAAGCAATCAAGAAATCCTGATACATAATGCAGATCACCTGTAATAATTCCACTGTGATGGTGATGGTCACTTTATTTGGCTTGTTCAGTAAGAAGCAGAAGTTTTGTCTGAAGTACAATATTAAAAATATTTGACTGACTTGTTAACATTGTTTAAAGACTGGAAATATGCGTAGGGTGGTACGGTGGCTCGCTGGGTAGCACCTCTGCCTCACAGCAAGAAGGTCCCGGGTTCAATCCCAGTGTTTAGTGGCCTGGGTCCTTTCTGTATGGAGTCTACATGTCCTCCCTGTGTCTGTGTGGGTTCACTCTGGGTACTCCGGTTTCCTCCCACAGTCCAAAGACATGCGTGTTGGGTTAATTGGTGTCTCTATAATGGCCCTTAGTGTGTGACTGTGTGCATGACTGTTTGTGTGTGTGCCCTACGATGGCTTGGCAGCCTGTCTAGGGTTGTTCCGAGTAGGTACCAGCTGGCCCGCGACCCCGTGTGGATTAAGCGAAATATGAATGAATGAATGAAATGTACGTATTGTAGATGTAGACAGAAGTTTGACACAGCACATGCTTTTTTCAAGAAATGCTCAATATCATGGACAGCCTTAATAGTACTGAATTGAATACTTAATGTGATTAACCTAATGACAAAAATTTCTCCTCCCAGTTACGTTGGCAGAACATGAAGTTATTATGGCGATATTGTGGTTTTACCTAGGATGAGTGCAAAGACAACTGTGTTCAGGCACATCACGGTTTGGCCATCAAAACCCATAATAAAATTATAATGGTGTGAGAATTGACACGCCTCGCAAAAGTGGACAGATTATCACCGGTGTGTAATTATTACAATTATATGTAATGTAAATATATGTTATATGTAATATGTAATGGGATTTTCATTCAAAGGCTCTTTTCAAAAATATACTTCTCTCTATTCATTGGGGTTGAACAGCAAATATTGTACGTGAAATAACAAATAACGAATGTATTATAAAGGAACAAAAGTGTGAAGAGATAAATTAAGAATACTTGCAAAATAATAAGCTGTTACTTAGTTCTGGCATGCGTGTCATAAAACATGGAAGGAGTTTCATTCATAAATGTCAGTCCTTCTGCGTGAGCGTAAGTGTAGGAAGTTTAACAATGCGCCCAGGGACTGCTGATGTTTGTTCACTGCCCATTCAAAGAAATTCAAAACACAGTTTCCACCAGGGGTTGGGAACCTCGTTTCAATGGGCTGGCGTGACAGAAGTTTTAATTCCAACTAAGCAGGATCTTAGAGCTGAAGTTCCCACAGACCATAGACCACATTGCTTACTGTGATGAGCATGTGTCTGATCATGCCTGGGTGCCAGGGGCAGCGAACCTGTTCTAGCCACCAAAACCAGACACACCTTCTGAGTACTTCTGCTGAATAAGACAAGTTTAGCCCAACAAATTGAATTCAGACTGGTACCAGTGTGCACGATAGTTAACCTTATTGGGTTAAACTGTATTTAGTCATGAACCTGTATCAACTTTGTCAAAATAAAGCTGCTGTAGTGCAGGACGGGGTCATTTTCTGTTGTGTAACATTATTTGAGGTTCCTCTACCAAACACTGTAGCAGATCTTCAATCCCAAACTCCCCAAAATATTCTTATTAGTTTATCAAGATTACAGAACAAAACAAACAGTACTGTGCAAAAGTATTAGCTCACCATTAGATTAGACATATCATTGTTTAGCAAATGCTGTAATAACCATATATAATTATGTTTCAGTCTCCTTTTTGGAATCCAACCAGAAAATACAGGAAATGTATATGCAGTATTTAAAATCTAAACAATAAAAAACTTTTATAGGCAACAGTGGCAAGTATTTAGTGTGACCTCCCCTTAAACTTGAGCAATAGCAGCACCATGTTAGCTCTTCCACAGCCTAAATAATTGACCAGGAAGTCTTTCTGGAAGTGTAGCAGCCAGGAAATCACTTTTCAGAAATAGGACAAGGTGAAAAGGATAAAGCTCGAAAAAGAGTTTTACAGACTGACAAATCCAAGTTTAAAATTAAATTAAGTCTTATCATCGACAATATATTAGATATGGCCATTAGAGCACTGCTGAAACAACAAAAAACAATCTAATGGTAACCTAAGACTTTTGCACTTTTGTGTTAAGGTCCAATAACTTAACTGACTTGTCAATGGTTGATTACATTTTTCAGATGTTGTGGCGTAAATGCTACTCTTGCCATGGAATAACCAAAATATAAATTAAGTGCTACTAATGCAATATGTTTTCTCGTTCCATTTTTAGATTAAGCCTCTGTGTATTTAACTATTACTATAAGCTTATAAGCATATAATATTATAATAAGTAAATAATTAATTCCTGCGGAAATTAGACTGTTTAACACCTGATTTGTGCACTTAATAACCATCACTAGCACTTTTACTATGGTATGGACTCTGTTGTCTATTTACTTATTTATTTTTATTTTGTGCTGTTGGACAAATGAATTTCCCCATTGGGGATCAATAAAGTATCTGTCTGTCTGTCTGTCTGTCTGTCTGTCTGTCTGTCCGTCCGTCCGTCCGTCCGTCGGTCCGTCTATCTATCTATCTATCTATCTATCTATCTATCTATCTATCTATCTATCTATCGTGAATTCTTACATATATAATCTAGACTGCCCAAGGTCCCTTTTGAACCATGGTCCTTCCTTGTAACATTTAGGATGTTTTTCCTTGCCAGTGTCACCCTAGCTTCAATCGGGATTTTGGGTCTAGATATACTGTATATATACAAAGCTGCTTTGAGACAATGAAGAACTGTGAAAAGCAACAATGTTGACTTTGGCAGCATTGATTAGGTGGGTATAGGAAGTGAAGGTATGAATGATGAAGGAATGAATTTGGCTGTACGTCTAGGGTTCCTGCCTTGCATCCTAAGTTCTTCATAAGGTCCCTGTTTCCTGCTATCCTTAATTGGATTAGACGGTATGACCATGAGTGAATATTAGGTTACATTTTTTTTAACTATTTCCTTATTTTAATCTTTATGCAAACAAACCTCAAACCTCTAAATGCTACTGCTCATACACAAAGCCGACTGTTATATTCATAAATGATCTGCCTCATGCCTCATGATTTCTTCTATAATGAGACACGACACCTCGTAAACAGGTGAGCCATGCTCCGAGCCATTACACTTCCACACAGTCACAGTGGTCAGACTTGATCTATCTTGATCATTGCATGAAACCTTGACCTTTCATTACACATACAACATACACCTTTTATGCCCTGTGCAAGGTCGTTGTGGACCGGGTGCTGCTAAAGTGCCCACAGGGACCGCATTTCCCTGTGGGGTCCATCGGACATGACTTATGACCTTCTTTCCACACTAATGGCCAACAACATCCAGTGGCTGGTCGTAAATCAGCCTGGAATGTGCTAATCGGGCTGGTCCAACTCCACACACACACAAGCTGACCTAGCACGAGCGTTATCCTAGCGTAAACTCGAACTGAGCCCGCTGCCATTATGGATTACATTCCAACCTCTGAGCTAAAAAGTCTGAGACAAAACAAGGGAGGAATGCACTGGGGCGAGATAATGTGTAGCCTGCGTGCAAAGTGCTCCTGAAAATGTGGAACAATTTGCAGATCAGCCAAAGGAAACAGGGGCTGAGGATGTGTGAGAGAAGACAGATTGCTAGATATGTATAGAGCTAATAAAAGGATGGTTGATGCAGTTATGTTTAGAAAGGTACATTTATGTATAAAGAACAATCTAAACTGTATGATTATCCATTTATACACACGCTTTCATTGACCCAGGGCTTTTCTAAACGCAATAGAACTGTAACATAAGTAAAATGTCTTCCTCTGGTTGAGTCTGTCTGTGCTAAACGATGTATTCGTGGTGGGTTATACTGCTTTAGGAGACCAGTAAGATATTCCAGAGCTATTTTACGTACAGGTATGCACCATTTACCGATGGCCAACCATGCACTATTATATCCTGTGAAAAAGGTCGCTGATTGAAATGGTCGCTGATCACAAGAAAACAGAGATACGGCTAAAAACGAGTGAATCGTTACCATCTATAACTCCCACCAGGAAATACACAACACTGTGATGTTCACTTCCAAGCACGCATTAATGATCAAACACAACATAACCATGTCTGACAGAATACAAACATGACGCACACAACCTAGAGGGAATGAGTCCACATGAAACAACATTCAAAGTCAAAGTCAATGCAGTATCACTTTTTAAACATTTGAAACCTACAAGTAGGTAAATCCAGCACGGCACTACTTGTAGGAAGTCAAAACGGTGTCCTAAAGATGTCCATGCACAACAAAGACGTAGATCCTACTGATGCACGTAGTAAATGCAATGTAAATTAATATTCATGTAAATAAATTCAATAAAAAATATGTCAATATGTCAAATCTGTATGTATTAGGTATGATAAATAGTATTTATGGCAGCAAAAATACACATGCTAAACCATTTCTATTTCGAGCAGCTGTTTACACCGCAATAACCGAATATAAATTATAATAATAATTTATTTTATTTGTATCCGATGTCGATATTTAGAGAGCAGGGTGAAAGATGGCCGATATATAACAGAATGTAATTTTTTTTATTAAAAATAAAACTGATCATTAAAAATTAGACAAATTGCTGAACCTAATGAACATTTATTTGAGCTACAAATGCAGTGTCTCTGTTTGGACTCTGTTTTATAAATGAAATTATCTCAAATGTTTCACTGCACTTAACAACAACAATTAGAACTAGATGACAGCATCTTGTTTCTAAAACCTAAACCACGAAAATTTCAATAAAAACATGTAAAACTGAAATAAGTAAACAATGTTAGAGCAATGCACATGGCAGGAGCATCTTTTTTGTTTTAAATCCCAGTCCCAGTTAAGAGCAACAAGTTGTAATCTGCTCAATGGTTCCACCTTCACTGAATGCCCCTTCAGCACCCTTTTTTTATTTTATTTTAAATATATATATATATGGAGTCCCAGTTCCCAGTTTATGAGCTGCACGAAAGTTTCTCCCCCCTATTTTTGAATATCGGCTTCTTGAGCGCAGATATGGAACGATGCTGAATATCTTAAAATGGAATTAATCGGCCCTATTAAACATTAGTAGGAACATTCCAATTTATCAGTACAACATTAAAAATTAATTGTTGTGATGAAAGCTTCTGTATGTGTGCTTGGGCGATTTGGGGATTTAGCGACATCTCTGGTAGAAATGTGTTACTGCAGGCAGCTCATGTAGGAACAGTTACCCTTTCAGAAAAGTATTAATCTGGCAGTGTTATCCTATCTTGGCGCCTGATGCCCGACACAGCTGGAAGGCACTGTTAGGACACGTACCTG
Source organism: Parotocinclus maculicauda (assembly GCA_034780255.1). Classification (NCBI taxonomy): domain Eukaryota; kingdom Metazoa; phylum Chordata; class Actinopteri; order Siluriformes; family Loricariidae; genus Parotocinclus; species Parotocinclus maculicauda. The sequence continues at coordinate 7,466 of JAUZSU010152885.1, forward strand.
AACGTGTGATTATCCCTATACCGATAAAGCTGCCCTGAGCAAGACACTTGCCTTCCCGTCTCAAATGTTGCTCTGGAAAAATCTGTTAAATGCTGCAAAAATAATACACTGTACCCCAGTGCTCAAACCTGGGCATATTATTGATTTTTTAAGGTTAGCTGGCTAGTCTGATTGGTACTCTTGCCCTCAGCATTAAGGTTAAAATATAATTGCTTTACAGTTTGTCTTGCAGATCTGTAGAGCCAACAGTAGCTTAAAGTAGTTGTAATTTTAAGAGAGATGATTCAGTCTGTTCTGATCCCTCATCAGTCTGCCGTTGCGTGCCAGTGCTGGAATTATACTTGTCCTGTGTCTTCACTATACGGAGTCAGCGCTATATTGCTAGCCAACAGACAGCTAGATAAAGCAGAGTGGAGAAAAACATGGCTGATTGCCTCTGCAAACTGTGTTCCCTGTGTGTTATGTTTTGTCATAATCCAGCCTGTGACCCTTTTTGTCTTTGACTCAGCCAACTAATAATTGCTATTATTAATATTATTATTATTATTATTATCATTATTATTATTAATATTATTATTATACTAACAATGTGGAATGGGGAAATTGTGTATATAATAGTATGATACAAAGGTCATACCATTGGCCTAGACCCATGGTTCCTAGCCTGGGGTCCACAAACCCCTCAAGGGCTGCCAGTCAACACAAGGTGGTACGCGGGCTTTGTCTGCTCTGAGGTGCACTGAGTTTGTCAAAATACAATTTGAACATCCATTCACTTTCTTATGCGATTGATACTGGACAGGGTCGCGAATAAAATAACATTTGCAACAAATTAATCCGTATATACAATTACTTACAAAGACATCTTTTATTCAAAAAGGGTAGGCTACATTGTAGGATACGCCTCTGTGACCTATTTTGGCATATCAGTAAACTTGTATGTCAATCCTTGCCGATAAAGAAATGCAATGGATCACTTTATTCTTTTGATCCTTGTGTGTGCTCTACAAACCAATACAAAAATACCATCTTCACCAAGCTTCCACTGCAGGGATCATTTATTTTCATCTGCCCATCTGAACTATAGTTAATTATGGTAAAGTTAAATGCTGAAAATGTAAATGTAAAAAGTGATTTTTCTAAAGCAACTTGTTATCATTCTTTCCTAGATGCACTCTTTGCCTGATGTATACATATCAAGGACCTACCTGGTCACTTTTAGACTATTCTAAATATTGCCCAAGTCACGAGCACGCTGGGAAATAGAAATCCTGGTACCTGCGTTAGACCAAAATGACCTCACCCATGGCCAGTGACTTTAAAAAGCTTTGTGAATACCAGACCTGGTGGTGTCTATGCAGTGATTTACCTGCACTCAAGGAACCACTGGCGAATCTGCTCCTGGAGGCTTTCTTTTATATCCGGACCATCTACCAAGCGAACAGACTGCTTTATCGTGATTAGGGCCCGCTGGTACTCTGCTTCATGCTGCTCCTGAAGCTTACGTCTTTGGCTCTCTACATGCTGCGCTAGCTGTATAGCAGGACTTGGGGTTAGGAGTTGGGGTGCTGCCTATGAGAAATGGATACAGATACACAAAATAGACAATATTTATATTAAATATTCTTTCATAATTGCAAAGCTCACTCAAGGTCAACAACATCTAGTGCTGGTAAGTATAAATGTGTTAGAATACAGGATATACTGTGTAAAAAAGTTTCACCACATTTGAGGAACATCATCAAATGTCCTACCTATATAACTAAATAATAACTATATGATAGATACAGTACTGTGAAAAAGTCTATGGCCACCATTACCTGTATTTTTTAGAATATATTTATAATATAATATATTTGTATTATATTCTTTTCAAATTCAATTTTTTCCAATGATGTTAATTCCAATCTTTGTAAATTTATATGAATTTATGAATTCAACCCCTTTCAAACAAATAGGGTTTCTTGGCTGCTACTTTTTCAAAAAGACCATTCCTGATCAAGTGTCTTCAGACTGTAGGAGTTGGTATCCTGATGAAGCTGCCATGTGCAGCTATAGCTTAGTTATAAATATTCTAATTGTAGCCAATAGAAACAGTTTTTCTGATTGTTTTTCAGTTTTATAATTCTCCATACAATCGTCATGTATTTTCTAGTTTCATTCTAATAAAGAGAGACAGAATTATATATTATATTGCTTAAACAATGGTATATCTTATCTAATGGTGGTCTAAGACTTTTTACTACTGTATATATGATCTATTATTAAAGACCCTTTTGGGCTATAGACTTACTGTTTATTGCCTAATGTGTTTATTTTTACAAGAGGCTTACCAAGGTTCATGCCAAACATAATGAGTGTAGTAGTAAAAGAAACTAAAATAAAACAAAAACGTGAATTTTCTAAAGAAAAGGCAGAATGGTTCTGCAGTATTCAAAATGCCTCGGGGTTCGTCGCCTAACGTCATTAGAGATGCTGATAATTTCAACCTGTGAGGTTCAGAAACACCTTTACCAGTGTGTGTTTACCAATACTTAACGTGCATGGGTAGGGGTGCAAATACTTAGTGAAATGAATTGTTGGGGGTAAATTATTTTTGTGGATTGGGGCTTCAATACATTTTCTAACAAGTGATTATTGGTGCCATTACTTTTGGATCATTTCTGTTTCACTGGTTGTTTGGTTTTCAGATTCTGAAGTTTTATTGAAAATATATTTTTTTACTTCAAACATTCCATGGGTTAAAAATTCCAACTTCACACATGGACTTTGAGTGGCCAATTACACCATTCCACAGTCAAGCTGACCAATCTTAAGAAAGTTTGATGTAGTGTCTCAAAAACGATTGGAAACCTTGCGTAAAACTTCAGCAAAATATATGTTAACAACATAAAGTCGTACCTAAATACAAATGCAATACAAACTAAAAACACTATAACACTAAAACTGTATGATAAAACACTATAGTTTATGTGGCTTATGACATTATTTATAAGTGAGTTTAACTCTAAAGATTCAAAACTAAATTAAAGGAAATGCTACTTATAAACAATACGTTGTCAAAGCATCCTGATACTAACCATTCCCAAAAATATCATTTCCTCCAGACGCTCTTGCTTGGTCTGCTTCCTCTGCCAGTAGCCCCGCCACACCTATGGCACAGTCACAACAGAAGCACACAATTTGAATTATAGGAGTACTGGAATGAAATAGTGGATCATTTCTGTATTTCTTCCTTACAACATTCAGGGAGTTTTTCCCTTTCCACTGTCACCCCAGGTATTCTCAGTTTGGGGTTGGCCTTATAAGATAATATAATTCTGCATAGCTGCTTGGAGGCAATTCTCCATTGTGGGGATGGGATTAACCGTACAGTCACAGCCGACTCTCGGTCACTTGATGGATCATCGATCTCCACACATTTGTGTCCTTCATCAATGTGATCCATGAAGTATTTCGGCAGGATAGTGGAGTAGTTTGCCATTGCTTTCTCCACAATTCTCCATTGTAAAAATATACAACGTTATATAAAGAAATCTGACTTGACTTGACTTGTATTTGTCTGTTGTGTAGATGGATGGGTAGATCATTGGTTTGTTTGTTTATTTAACAAAACCTCAGAATCAATGGCTATTCGTGACAAGAGTGTTATGAAGATACTAGTTAGACACACCCACACTGGGGTCAATATAGAGCGACCAGTTACCCTAACACAGGTTTTTGGAAATTGGGAGTAAGCTCACACCTGTGGATTTTGGCAGTTGGAGTTGACTGCTTTAATGGTTGGTTGGTTGGTTGGTTGGTTGGTTTATTGGTTAATTTGTTAATTGATTGGTTGTTTTGATGGATGGACAGACAAATAGATGCCTTATGTAGAAGAATCTATTGGGAAGTGCATTGGGTACATGGTATCCACCACCATATTGCCAGCATTTACTTTCTGGTTGAAAGGAATGCATTTGCTCATCAGTAGTTGTGTAATCAAAGATATAAGGAACTCTTGGCGTGCCTCGCAAATACAAATTTCTGAGAACGAGAGCAGAGTTGTTTTGGTGCTGACTTCAGCACCACGCTGGATAATCCCGGGATTAACTTTTGGCACATAGACAGAGTGAAGAAGTTTAATTTATCTTGAAGGCTTTCCTGCCTCTGCATGAGGACAACAATGATGCCGGCACAATAATTAAGGCTGGCTGGATAAAAGAGATTACGTCTTTTGGATTTCAGACCCCAGACACAGCGGAGAAAAAGAAGCGCAAACAGCGAGGAGCTTAGGCCTGCTAAATTAGTTTGCATATACTCGGAGTAGTGAGACAAAAACATCCAAACACTGCAAACGAAGGGGCCTCAAACCTGAAATATCTAAGAACAACCGTCGGAAAGAGATGAAAGAATGGAACGTTGTTTTGTAGTTCCGTGCCATTTCACTGATTTCATTGTCAGTTTCTCACGCAATGCTTAGATCTGTACAAACCTATCTACCATCTCTTTAAGGGTAGATGCATTTCTGGGTTCACCAAAAGCAGTCTGCACACGTCAAGCGACCTGTTCTCAGATTACACGATTAGACCGGGGGAAAAAGTAAATCCAGGAAGCCTGTCTTTCTCACATCTCTCATCTCTTGGGTGCTAATCCGGCCCAGAGTAACAAAAGAGCCATAAGCACATTATGTGCGCAGATGAATTGGGCATGTATCTTTTATGTGTGGAAGGGATTGCATGACACTCGTAATCCCTCGTGAGTAGAGCACAATCCATAGAGCGATGACAGCACAGACGGACCTCATGTGAGTTCAAACTGCGGTTGAACCATATTACCTTAAATTGATATTCTTGATATTTTACTTGATTTACACTTGTGGGCACAGATAATATAAGATAAGAATCATTTCTGCACTCAGGTCAACTGGCATGAACTTTACCAATAGGAGACACATTAAGTGTAAATGTTTTCTGGAGTTATACCAGTCCTGCTTCAGTAATTGTGGGGGGAATGTGACCATAATGTCCCATATTGCTTGCACAGATATACAGGTATACGTCCTTTAACGACCGCATTCATTCATTACATTCCATGAAAGAGGTCATTGGCCAAAATGGCGGTTGACCAGACAGTACCCTATTCTCTTTATGCTACCATAATGTAAGTATACAGGGTTTTCAGGGGTGAGATATCCAGAATTTGGCACCAGCAGCATAAATTCCTGGACAATTTTTACATTTTTCTGGTCAGGATCTCCATGAAAGGAGTCAGGCCCACCCCTTGTGAGTGTAATTGAAGTAAGCGTAAGTGCAGGCATCCATTCACTTAAACGGCTGAGGTTATAAGAATGTTAATAGGAAATAAAAATCTTATTATACTATATCTTATCTATATCTTATTCACATCTGAATGACAGAAACAGAACAAATGGCAGCTGCAAGTCAAATTTATTTCTATAGCGCCTTGTACAGTGGAGCATTGTCTCAAAGCAGCTTTGCAACATTATATAATCTTAGAAAGCCAATCCCAAATTGAGCAAGCCTAGGGCAACAGTGGAAAGGAAAAACTCCCTGAATGGAGAAGAAACCTTGGGAGGACCAAGACCCAAAAAGAGACCCGTTCTCCTTAGGTAGCCTAGATGATAATAGTTTAAAATAAGTAATAATAACAATTAAAGTAAATAACAGACATGCTTTACGATACAGGTAGTCTGTGTTTTATGATGGAGATATGTTTCAACTAATCCATCGTAAGCTGAATTTATCATAAACATAGGAGTTTAACAGATACTGTATATATCAAAAAGGAATCTAAATTAAAGGTTTAAATATAGCACAGCGTCTCCTCACTACACTCCCTCAGTCACGTGACTCACATACTGCACAGGGCACCTTAAACATGCATAAAAAACTACAGATGGGCAAAATCATTTAACATAAAACTTATTTTATAATAAAGTATTGGATATTTTATGTAATTCATTAAATCATGTTTTGAAAGTGAAAAACAATAGAAATTGTTCTTTTCCTCACTACATTTCCTAGCGTTCATCACTCTGAGTTCCTAGCGGGAAAGTGCAGAAAAGTATTCATGCTGAGTAACTCTTGTTTGGGAATTTGACAAAATTCAGACTACATTGCTCACAGAAATTTGGGGATATTTATCTTTAAAGTAATTTTTATGTGCAGTATATTTATGTGTATTATCAGACTCCTATTGTAAAGTTGAAATATCATAAATCAAGCCATTTTTTAAACGTTTTCAGTAATATTATTGTTCAAAACAAAACACGGTGCAAGGTTACTAAACTACTATATAACTATGATAATATGATAACGTCCATTGGGTCGACATCCTGTTTCACAGAAGGTCATGTGGTCTAACGGCACATACCTGTATTAACGAATGGATTCATATTATTGCAGACAAAGCCTTCACTCATTTGTAGGAATGCAATACAAAACTTCATAATCTTGGTATAATAGAACCATCACACATCTAGTAGCGCGCTATACCTTCTGTATGAGAGTGGCTGAAAGATGAGGGTCCAGTGCACTGTGATCCTCCTCAAGATGACCTCTCTTGACCTCCTTTTGGATCTCTTTCATAAAACGAGCCCTAAGTCGTCCTTGTCTGGCTCTTTCACTCACCTGCAGCAACTGCACCGCCCTTTCAACAGACATGGTCTGCACTGGTACCTACAAGTCAAGATCCAGCAGAAATCACAAGGTAACATTTCATACTGGAGAAGAGGTTAGTATACTGTTCATTTACCTTCATGGTGGTTTTAACTATATGAGAAACACATATACAATACTGTATATAGGTACACTTACTGGCCACTTCAGCCAATCACATGGCAGCAACTCAACGCATTTAGATATTTACATCATTTAGCAGAAGTTATACAGTCTTACAATCCAAGCAATTGTGGGTTAAGGGTCTTGCTCAAGGACCCAACTGTGGCAGAGGTGGGATTTGA
>JAUZSU010152896.1:0-14428 GCA_034780255.1 Parotocinclus maculicauda
AAACCCAACTTTTTAAATAAGATATTGTAAATTTAGACTAATCTAAAACCGGCGTAGGCCTCTCTGCTGTAAAAAAAGAAAAAGAAAATCGAGAATCGAATCGAATCGTGACCCTGAAATCAAAAATAAAATCGAATCGAGGATCTAGAGAATCGTGACACCCCTAACATATATCAAAGTGCTGGGGTAGGGGTCGATGTTGCAGTGTGGGGAATTGATGTTGTGACTTTTCAATTGCTTTTCTGATGATCTTGTTTAATGAAATAAAATCAAACGCTTCTTTTTTTTTATTGCTCCATATTCATTTTGAAATAGCCACTATTTTAGTAGTGTAGTAAGAATTAAAAAAATAGAAATAGCAAAAATCTAATTTCTTGAAATATGTTTATTTGTACTTTGTCATATATCACTCAAAATATTGGGGACAGACAGAATGCAAAGCAACTGTTCAACTGAGGTACACAATGAAACGGCAAGTAAATGAAAATGAGGGTATGTCACTGTTAGCAGTTATGGATGGTAACTACAGAATGCAGTCTTGGGCCAAATCTGTTTCCTATCTACATAAAATGAACGCAAAATATTAGGGTTTGAACTTAAATCTCATGCGGGATGGATGTACAGAACATTATTTTGGCCCACGAAGTAGTGTTGTTGAACATAATTATACACGAAAATATAATTTGACATGTAAATGACAAAATATAGATATATAATAGTACTGCGAAAAAAGGTATAGAAATGTAACCACTCAAACATTTTAGAATAACAAACAGTTCTGACCTTCTTTTCAGTACAAGTTTTTATACAACTGCCTCCTTTTGTCACTTTTCATAGTGAAATCCTTTTCCTTAAAGTTCAAACAATGTCAAGCTTTCTTTTAGAAGAACATCTCTAGGTGTCTCTTCCAACTATTTTAACATTCACGATCGGTATGAAATTGCCTATGCAAATGAACCTTCAGTGCTACACGACAATAACAGATCTGATCTCCACACCCACCACGATGGTTCAGAGCCTGAAACTCACTGATATTCAAGTACTTATCAACTGTTTTTTTTTTTTGTCTTTTTTTCTCATAACTCATAGAAAAGACGCCAAAGGTCCAGCATCCCAATAGTTTGCCTGGTTGGTGAAAAAGAAGGAAAACACATTTGCACATGATTACATAGACATTTTTAAATGGGCTTCTTAGCGGGTCCAGCCCAAAAAAGATCTGTAACCAGTACAGATTTAAAAAAAAAAAAAAAAAAAAAAACACACACAACAATCATTTGCAGGTCAGGACCAGAATAATTAATTTAAAAGTAATGGGGAAATTTGAGTTCATACAATTCCAGCAGCCTTCTGGAAACAATCAAGTGATGAGCAATGTTTGGTTTGTGTTGGAGATGCACATATTGAAATATTCTTGGCCAATTGCAATTTTCGATTTATTAAACATACGACTGCCCGATTCAGAATTATAAATGATAGCATACAGATAACTTAGGTTCAGCATTTCTTTTAAGATTTGACTGTAACCTAAGTAACATCATAACACTGCTCCCTCACTAATACTGCACATATAGGAAAAGACCCTTATGTTAGACTATGTTTTGTCTTCTTGTTTAGTTTGTTGACTCATTTTTATCTTTAGTCATGCATGTTTAGACAGAACACTAGTTTGAAGAGCACTGTGGTGTCTACACTAGAACATGGCATTCACTTCGTCTATCAAATTTGGCTACAGGATGCAGTGGACGCCTGAACTTTTTTTTGTGTGTGCATTGGTGACATAATTGATATCATCAGCTCACACATCATTAAAACCAATTAAAAAGACATAACAGACAATGTATAATTGCACACCCCAACTCACCTCCAGAAGATCCTGAAAGTAGTTTCTCTTTTCCCATGGAAGAAAGCTCCTTTCTGGAGCTGAAAAATACTGAAGTTTGCGACCCACATGCTGCCCTAAATCCTCGTCCCCACCTCCATTCTGAAACTTCTTCTTAGCCATGTTCCCTACCAGAGAGCTGAGGAATCTGGAGGGTATTTTTTCGATATTTGTGGCCTGTGATGGCTCTGCAGGATCCTGCTCCTTAACGGCATGTTGTCAATTTGAACTGGAATTACTTTTTTATTTAAATCAGACTCGCCAACAATCCCTTCTACTGCTCCTTTCTGTTCTTCTTTAGATGCACCATTGTTTTCACGAAGCTCAGAAGTTCCCTTGTTTAGAAAAGCCTTCAGCATCTTGGCTTTTGTATAGTTGTAGCCTTTCTCAGTTATGTCTCCTATCTGAAGTTTCTCAAACAATCTCTGCAGCTCATCCCTCAATTCCTTAGGCACAAGAGATATATTCAGTTCAGGTACTTCTATGGCCACCTCCAAGGCCCCAGGAGGCATTATCTGGATGTGAGGGCCTTGTTTCTCAACGGGGACATCTTTAAACAGAAACCCAGGCTCTTGGGTGGTCTTAATCGGCTTGGATTCATTTTTCTCCTTCTCCTGCATTGTTGCTGACACAGTAGACTTTGGAAGCTCACGAGTGTCGACCACTACAGTAAAGCTCATAGTGAATTCTTGCTCGCTCTGAAAGGTAAGGTTGTAGTGGATTTGGGTGGCATTGGATCCTGCTAACAGCAGCAGGTGCAGCGTTTTCCATTTGTTAGTGACCGATGTGTGGCGCACCACAGGGTTGTCGCTCACATGCGCCTCCGTCACACGGTTGGCCACAGCAGAGAAGCTGAAGTACGGACGCAGCTCACCCTGAGGCAAAGTGTACAGTGTCTGGTTCTTCTGCAGGACAATTCGATGCAGCTGGTTAAAGTGATCTGTCACAAACACGCACAAAAATAATGAGCCACTTAACCCTAAATGATTGTTCACTACATAGCTGCATAAGAGCTGCACTCAATAATTACTGTAAATTACTGAACCAACTGAGCGCTTATGTAAAAAAAAAAAGAAATACTGCATCTAAAAAGATGCCCAAATCTGGAAGGTTGGGTTAATTTTTTACATTTAAAAAAAACAACCAGGAAAACCCAAACTTTTATTTATATAAATTAATATAAATAAAAAAAATAAAAAATAAATAGTAAATAATAATACTAATAATAATAATAATGCCTAAAAAAAGTCACCTTCTTTTCTTTGCAAACCATCAACATGAACTTTTTATTTTTTCTCCTCTGTCTCACCCATTCCACAGTCGCCTACATCGAAGCCACAGGCCAACACGTTGCACGCATGGTCACAGAATCTATCAGCAAGCCAGGAGTTTGCACAGCCTTGATTGCAGAAAGACATGCCACTCAGGCCTCCTAAACCTCCAGCAAACTGCCAGGGCTGTCCAGCTCCACCCACTGCTCCCCCAGCGCCCCCGCCACCAAAACGAGTGGCACCTCCTGCACCAAAAACACAAACAAACAAAATTAAAAAGCTGCATTTTTGATAAATTACCCCCACTTTGGGCTATACTAGCTTCATATAGAAACACAAATGACTATCTGGTATTTAAAGGTTAGGGTTGCAGCAAATCTAAATGCACACTACACAAAAGAACATTTAATTGATTTTCCTGCTCCTGATACAGCATTTGTTTTCTGGTTGGACAGCCTATAAAGAAAGCGGCACACTACCTACAGTGAAACATGTTGGCAGACTCATAATTTTGGTGGAGGCTTTGAACATGTTACAGGAACAATAAATTCATAGGACTATCAGAGCACTTTACACTGAAGACTAGGTTAGAGTCCCTAGAGCAGGGCACTGACCCAAAGCACCTGATGGTCCTGATCTGAATCCAGCTAAACATATTAGAAGAGAGCCGAAATATGCTACTGAGAAACGGAACCTGACAAACATTCTAGGTTTGGGGACAAGTGCAATGAAAGTGAGGAAGAACCTACAAGCAGACAGGTGCAAGACACTATTGCCATTGTGCAGTCAAGTATTAGGTTTTAGAGCCTTTAATCCTACCCATGCCATATGCTGTGTTACTTCTTCATTTCTTTTTTAATGACTGCCTGTATGCTGATAGGTCAGCTTTTAGGTATTTGTACTGTATTGTACTACGCTTAAAATATTCCAATGATACAAAGTCTGTACATATACATTAACTTCTAAATACTTCGTCTCTTTATACCAAACAATCAAAAGTACCCGTAACTAAAAAACCTGTAGTATACACTGGAAGTCAAACAGAACTACTCAAACATCTTTTTTCCCTCATACTGATTAACACATTGATCTCAACAATTTACACAAGCACCAAAACACTGTATTGGTTATGAGTGGTTGATCACTATACTTCTCACACTACAATTACATGCTTTTAAATATGCATTTATTGATCTAAAATAACTGCTTCGCATGCCCTGTACATTGGTGTAAACCCATCAAACTTGCTCTTGACTCCATTTTACAAAGTTTGTAGAGCTCTCTAGCTCTCTTTTCCAAGAAACAATGTCCTTCACTAAACGACTTGCTCTTCGTTTGTTCAGGATCTTTATCTTCAGCATCTTTACCCTTCTAACTACAACCAACTCTAACAGCAATATCTCATTGTTAAAACACTTCCTCTAGCAACATAACAGTTTTCCCAAAGCAATTTTCTAACCTCATGAAGCCTAATAGTAGAGCAAAGAGAATATCACCTAGACAGTCACCACCATCCCAGTCACAGGCAGAGTTATTACAGGCCTTGTCGCAGTAGCCATCTTTGATCCAGGAGCCAGGGCAGCCTTCGGCACAATTTGGAACTGGCCATGTGAGGTATACCTGTGGGGGGGGGATTTGTCTTTAATCAACATGTTCGTTCCATTCCAGAAAGACAGAAGCTGTAAACTGTAAATTCGAACAACTAGAGTGGTTCAGAGCAGACATTACGATAAGAGTAGTGTCGAGTCTCAGAACGATGGTGTATGCTTTAAAAACTAAGCATGGTCTCTAAACAAATTGCACTTTTGTATCCAGTTCTAACAGGAAGCATGTTAATATTTGAAATTGAGTAAATCTCCTAATTTCTTGTCACACAAAGTATGCACCAGCTTTCTAGAGGTTACAGAGCAGTAACACAAAGCAAACCATGTGCCCTCTGACCTTCTGGCCCTTTGAATGGCTGTAGAAGTCATCAGGCCACACATCCTTGCCGAACATTACATCATCGTTGAGGTAGATGAACTTCTGCGAAAGGCCTGGAATATGATGAATGTGTGTCTCAATGGCCGGAGAGCTGAATGTGGGAAGGTGGGAGATGTTCTGAAATATCTCCTGTGTTGAAACACACAAATTGTCGTTTGGATTTAGTCATTTAGCAGACATCCTTATTCAAAGCAACTTACAGCTGATACAATCTTACAATCCAAGCAATTAGAGGTTAAAGACCCAACAGGGGCAGCTTGGGGCATGTCCTAAAGGCACTGCCAACTTTCACCAGGACAATGCACCCTGCCACAGTGCACAAGTTGTTTAGAAATGGATTGAAGAATATGACAAAGTGTTCAGGATGCTGATATGACTTAAAATTTCAATTGAGCAGCTGTGGAATGTGCTAAACAAACAAGCCCGATCCATGGGGGCTTCACTTTGCAACTTAAAAGACTTCAGTATCTGATAACAGGATCTGCTGTGCAGGTACCACAAACCACCTTCAGTTGTATTGTGAAATAAACGCCTTGATGGATCAGAGCCTATTCAGTATGAGGGGGACCTAGACAATATTGGGCAGAAGTTTTATTGTTATACCTGATCAGAATACATGCATTGGGAATTCCACTCAAATATTTATGATGAAAGCTCTTTTATGGAGATAGTGCCAATATGTTTAGACCTTTATGATTATAGTGATCAAACCAAATATGATAATTACCTCAGGCAACAATTAATTCATACAATAACTGGTATATAGCAAATATACAATACCAAAACTGTATATATAAAATATATGAAACCAAAAGTGCATGCCAGTTCACACAAACCTGATGAGCTACTACAGTTACGCGGGGATTGTCGAGGTTAAGCCAGGAAGGAATCTGTCCATTGGTCACAATGAAGATATGCCGTACCCAAGGGGCATGTCTTTCTACTGAGCGCAGGGAATAGCGAAGCTCCTCATTGTCCTCGAAGCGGCTCGCTGACACATCCTCATCCTGCTTTGACTAAAGTAGCAGAACAAACATTACACCCTGATTAGTAATGGCCATGACTACTGGAGTTATCTCATTTTTATCAATGACCAACTGCAAGGTCGACACTAGATGCAGATAGAGCAGACATTTGTCTTGTGCCTCCCCTTTGACTGTGGAATAAATGAGATTTAACTTATAAAATAAACGAAAAGCAAATTAAAATTGGCATGGCTTCTTAGGATGTCAAGGCTTTCCAGATACTGCAAATATGTGTAGCAATGACTTCCAGTTACTGAGATGTACAGTATAGGTTACTTGAGTGAAAAAATTATAATAGACTATTAAGACTAGTGCTGCATACGCCTCAAGATTTCCTTTCTACATCTGTTTGTAAATGTTTGACTTAGAATTTAATTTATTTTTATTTTCATGTCGCTATCAGCTTGAGTGGTCATTTAGCAGCAGACATACAAGGTTGCATCAACACACAATATTACAACGGGACTCATACACTCATACAGTATTCCACAAAAGTGGGTACACCCCTCATTTTTGTAACTGTTTTATTAAATACTTTTTACATTTGTACAACACTGTAGATCTGATACAATGATACAATGTAAAGTAGTCAGTGTGTATTACAGTGTAGATTCGCTGTGCCCTCAAAATAACTCAACACACAATTAATGTCTAATCCTAATTCTGCCTAATTAGCCATGTTCCCTTCCTGGTATCATGTGACGAGTTAGTGTTAGGTTTCAGGTGGGAGCAGGTGTATTATATTTGGGTTATAGTGGTATAATTGTATATAATTATATATATTTGGGTATAATACTGGTCACTGTAAGTTCGGCATGGCACCTCATGGCAAAGTACTCTCTGAGGATTAAAAAAAAATAATAATAAAATTAAATTTAAAAAAAGAATTGTTGCTCTACATAAAGATGACCAAGGCTATAATAAGATTGCCTGAAAGTCCCTGAAAGTGAGCTACAGCACGGTGGCCAAGAACCTACAGCGGTTTATCAGACCAGGTTCCACTCAGAACAGCCCTCGCCATGGTCGATCAAAGAAGGTGAGTGCATGTGCTCAGAGAATATCCAGAGGTTTGCTTTTGAAAATAGATAAAGATAGAGAAGTGCTGCCAGCATTGCTGCAGAGGTTAAAGGGGTGGGGGGTCAGCCTGTCAGAGCTCAGACCATACGCTGCACACTGTATCAAATTGGTCTGCATGGCTGTCATCCAAGAAGGAAGCCTCTTCTATAGATTATGCTCAAGGAAAGACAAGCATACTAAGTACATGGATTACTGGAAGCATGTGCTGTTGCCTGATGAGAACAAGATAAACTTATTTGGTTCAGATGGTGAGGAGTACAAAGAAAAGTGTGTCTTGCTTACAGTCAAGCATGGTGGTGGGGGTGTCATGGTTTGGGGCTGCATCTGTCGGCTGTGGGGAGCTACAGTTTATTGAGGGCACCATGAATGCAAACATGTACTCTGACATACTGAAGCACAACATGATCCTCCCCCTTCAGAAACTGGGCCACAGGGCAGGATTACAACAAGATAATGACTCCAAACACACCTCCAAGAAGACCACTGCCTTGCTAAAGAAACCGAGGGTTTCAGGTCTAAACCCTATTGAGCATCTGTGGAGGAGTGCAAGGTTTGTATCATCCACCAGCTCTGTAATGTCATAAAGGAGGAGTGGAAAAGGATTTCAGTGGCAACCTGTGAAGCTCTAGTAAATTATATGCCCAAGACAGCCAAGGCGGTACTGGAAAGCAATGGTAGGCACACAAAAAATGGACACTCAGGGCACAGTTTGGCCATTTTCACTTAGGGGTGTACTCATTTTTGTTGCCAACGGTTTAGATTTGATGACACAGCAAACTTGCACTGTTATACAAACTGTAGACTGACTACATTAAATCAAAGTGTCATATCTTCAGTGTTGTCCCATAGAAAGATACAATATAATAGTTACAAAAATGTAAGGGGTGTACTCACTTTTGTGAGATACTGTATCAATAAGAATTAACTTGTCAACACAGTAATGCTTGGAGCTGGTGGCTATAATCAGTTATAGGGAATTGGTTTGGATTTTACAGTGGACACTGTGCAAACAAATGTTTAAAAATATGCAAGGACAATGCTGTCAAGTCTGGTTGAAACACAGTAAACATGTTCAATGGTCGAAAAAGAAAACACCACAAAGAGTGCACTGAAAGCCAGACCTTGCTGGAACATCATGTATTTGATCAACTGGAATCAGCAGTGCATATTACAACAATAACAAAGGCATTTGAAAGACACTACCAGTGGTGCCACATTTCCTCTGGCCAAAGGTATGATACACAATCATCTTCTATAAAGAGCTAATCCTCAAATTGTATTACTGCAAATCTTCTGATGTCAAAATGCAGGAATATGATTGGGCTCTATGAGTGATTTATGGTGTGTTTGGGCTTTAGGACTAAGTTTATGACAGTTTTTATCATATAATTAATTATATTTCTTAATCAAGGCACTCCAAACCCGAGTTGTTATTTATGTTTATTTGTAAAGCTGTGCTCTGATTAGTAGAGTAATTAGTTTGGTTATCGTGTTCAGTTGCAAATTAATTAACATTGTAGATTGTGACCCTTCAAAAAATATCTGTGATCTTTTAACAGACCACCCTGCCCTAATACTGATTTGTTTAATTACTAATTGCATAGTGTTTTAGAAACAGAGTCCCCTACCTGTGAGACAGCACTGAGGTCCCAGAACAGGTACGCAGAGCTGACTGCAAGCTCTTTGTTGTCCACGGTCAGGTTCTTTTTGGCCTGTTGCTGCAGGTCTGTGAAGTCCTGTACTGTGTTCAGGTGAAGAAGAGCGATGCTTGCCTCAGAGTATAATTGCAGCTAGAACACACAACAAAAAAGCAGTTGCAAAATCTACTACATTACACTTACAACAAAATTATTATAAACACAATAAGCAGTGTAGTAAATAACACAATGGCAATGACATGTCAACAATTTCATCCTTTTTAAATATGCATATTATTACACCATCAGAAAATAGTAAAGAAACTAATACAACCAAAGTCCAAACACACAGTATCCAATCACACTCACCCAATCAACTGCAATTTCCTTACCGATCAAGATCATGCATTCAATAATGTGTGCATACTTAAAAGCTAACCGTGTGTAGCAGTTCAGACAGATTGCTGCACTGTTGTAAATAATCGAGGTTGAGGTTATTTTATTTAATAGCAACGTAAGGTTAACCACCTCTGTCATTGGATTTATTAAGGAATGTGTAGAAGATTGACAATGTGGACAAAGCCATGAAGGCTGCTCATATTTAGTGGAGGGGATATTTATCCCCTAATTTTTGTGAGCAGTGTATTTAATGTATTTTCTCTTTGTAACTTCATAAACAGAATGAGAAACAATTATACATGGTCATCATATCATTACTATCATGTGAAAGTTCACATATTTGTAAGATGGAACTTCTTCTTTGTTCTGTATGGTTACATTGTTTCCAGATCATAAGTCACAAAACGTAATTGTTTTAATTTTTCCTGCTTCACCTAATGAATTGTCACCATAGGTAAAGTTCTATGCCAATGACCTTTCAACATTCACCTACTGACACCAGTTGCTACAGATGTGATAAAAAGAAATATATTCACTTTTCACTGATATGATTCACCACATAACCTCATAATGAGATTTTTTTTTTTTCTCACAAGGATCTGGTTAGAGTTTTTTTTTTGTGCAGATTTTGTCAATTTTGAGAAAATATGCTGAGAGCAATGAACTATGTTAAAAAAAAAAACATTTTGGCTACTTTTATGCATGTCACGTGTAATAATTCCACTGTAAAAGTGATTTGTCAGTTGATTTGTTCTTCTATTTTGTTCAAAATTAAGTTGCAGTTTTCCAGGTATTACAACGATTAAAACAAGTTTCAGCAGAAAAAACATGCATGTGTGGAAGCCGGAGCCGGGAAGATATATTCTTGTCTACAAAAAGGGAGCACTGCAGAAAAAGTTTGGAAACAAATGTTTTTATTATTTAAAATTTTAATTTTAGGTAATGTTAAAGTTTGGGAAATGAACCCTGTTTATTAGCACATTTTTATTTCACATAAGATGTTATGAACTTAATTTCCTAATATGCTTTATTACCACAAAATACACTGTTCACAAAAAGTAGGGATATTTCAAAATGAAAAAGTGATTAAAAAAAAATAAAAACATTTGATGTTATGTCATTAAACATCTTCAGAAAAGCAAATGAAAAGTCAAAGAAAGTTGTTTGATTACACAAATGAGATACAAACTCAATTATGGTGATTGAGTAGGAAGTGATATATTTATGGGGTGATCAGATGCATGTCAAACTGGATGAGAGTGATACACATTGACTGTTCAGTAGGGTGTATGATCACCCAAGACTGTCAAAACACACTGACAGTGACGGGGCATGAACAAGATCAGCTTATCCAGCAGTTCTAGTGAAATCTTTATATTCATTTTGAAATATCCCCTAATTTTTGTGAGCAGTGTATTGGAAAATTTAATGTTAAAATGATTATCTTAGTTTTTCTTTCACATACTACAAGTTTAAGCAGATAACAAGCGTCACGAGAGAGATTTCATTAACCAAAGTTTAATACATACTAAATATAGAAACTGCCTTTCAACACAACTTCTTCTCTCATCTTATCTCACTCACTTAAAATTCCCTTTCAAATTTACAGGACACCCAAGTTAATGCAATCGTGTCAAAAGTTGCGAGAAACTGTTTGAGCATCCACAGTCTAATGTTACAGCTATATCTGTTCTCATTAGCCTCACTAGCACATATAGTGATGAGCCATACAGACTGCATGTGGCACAAATAAAAAAGCCACTAGAGAGAAAACAAAAGGGTACGTCACAAGAAAGAGGAAACACCAGCAGAATACAGTAAGCAAAGTCATAAAGTGCCTTGCACTTGTAAAGACTTGTAACATAAATTCCATAATAAAACAAATCAGCAGGAACGTTGTTAATGAGAAAATGAATATGCTGACAGTTACACAAATGTACTGGTTAGGAAATAGATTTAAGTTAATAAACCTAACAAGGGCCTATATGACATGCAATAGGGCAACAGTGGTTGAAAAAAAGGAATACAGAAGATCAGTTAAACCCTGTTGCCCTTTCCATGTGCAGGCAGGGATTGCGCCATTATAAACTGCTTCTCTAATATTAGCCTCCATTCTGTGGGGTCGGGTTACTCTCGACAGTCAAACAATGTGCACACTAGCTCATGCTGCGGCGCTGATCTTAAAGCCATGACGCCACCTGACTCAAAGGAAATCGTCAATCAAGCCCATATTTATTACCACCTTTTTTCTTTGTGTAAAATTATCCAGTTATATTAGACAAAGCCAGTAGCAACTCGCATTACGGTCATTTTTACTTCATATGTAGTGATGTTTCCATCACATGCATGTCTATAACATACCAATAAAGTAGCAAGTGATTACTTCTGACTTACAAATGTATTATTATATATAACTATACATATAACTAAAAACTCTATTGCTATTGGGTAAAGGCCATACAGGACCAGCAGAGTATTGGATTACACAGGCCTCAAAACGTGATCGAAAGCTTTTTCAGAGCAACCGCGGTGCAATGGATCTTGTGTGACACCATGTGGTAAACAAAGCCAACTGTACCCAAACTAAAGAGTATCTTCAGCTTCGCCTTATTTCACTTGCTGATTGTGGTGTTCAAATGTGGCTACTTATTGTACTGGCTGTGCATGCTGCATGAGTTTCACCTGTTTGATTTTGCTGGTCAGGACAGACGGCAGTTTGACCCTCAGTTGCTCGGTCTCTTTGAAGGAAGAGGGGAAGCCGCTGAGATATGCAAGGGTCTGGATCCGCACCAGACCTGGAGCATCTTTATCTGTCGTCTAATAGAACAAACATAACACACTGATTGTATCTGGTATCTCTGTGCCTCAAGCAGAATCAGAATTAATTAACTGTTATGTTTAACTACAGTAAATAAATTGCTTTATAAATAAACATATAAATAAAACATTAACCAGGTTCATGCATTTTGGTAACATCAAGTAACACTATGTCCTGTATGAGCAACATTTTATGCAATAAGAGTCAGCAGAATATTACTTGAAATGTATATACTGTATACATTCATTGACCAAACAAGAAGAGAGACAGATAGAAAGGGTGCATTTCTGCAAAACTCGTTATGCAATTATGTCTCAGGCAGATATGTAAATGATTACAGGTCTATTTAGACACTAGATCTTCCCACAAGAGCGCATGAAAATGCTTCCCCCACTGCAATATAAAATAGCTCTCATTTTTGGGTAGAGACATACCTCAACTAGACACCATTCAAAGTCATTTTGCACAGTTGACAGACTTTGAGAGGACTGAGAGAAGCAAAATGGTTGTTTTGGCATAATTGCCCATCATCTATACCATTCTGGCCTAGTTGTAGGATGTGTTGATAGCAGTGGTTCAATGTGGGCGCACACACACAGCAAACAGGTTCCACATGACCCAGACAAACCACCAGTAGAATAAAGCATGAGAAGCTCCCAGTTTTGTTGTCTGCCATCCAGACATATGTGGTACATTTACTACACGTCCTTGTCTCTGCCTGGCCCATTTCCCGGTACTTAGTAAAGAGAGGTTTGTTGTTGTGGTGCCCATTGTGTGTCCTGCCATGAACAGCCTTCGTGGTGTCACGAACGAGAAACCTGGACCGCTATGGACTTGAACCATCTTTAAAGACAAATCTAGATTCTCTTTGGGATCTGACAGTGGGAGGGTTCTAGTATGAGTTCACACTTTCAACTCCTCCTTGGTTCATTATTTTGTGCAAATGAGTGTATATGACTAGCAATGTTTACGCTAATATAAATTGTATGCAAATAGGTTGTAGTTCAACCTAAGATTTCTCAAAAACTTAATAATTAATCATTTAGCTGCAATCTGACTGATAATATAATACCCTACCTCTGTCATACACAAAAACGAACCTCTAATGAACCTTTTGATTTCTAAAATGAATAAAGATTTCCTCTCTTTAGTATCGCTTTAGATAAAAATAACTATGTTAGTTTATTTGGTTATACATTTATTTTATTAATGTAACTTTCAGCATCAATGGCCATCTACAACAGACAAGGTTACATTGATGAACAAGAATACTTCGAAACTAGTCATACATAATAAGATTGGGCTAATTTAGTGTAATCAAGCATAATGAATGTCTTTGAATTATGGGAGGAAACCAGAGTAACCGGAGTAAACCCACACAGGCACAGAGAGGACATGCAAACTCCATACAGGTCAGGATCAAACTGAGGATGCTGGAGCTGGGAGGTGGCTGTGGTAGCTGCTGTGCCACCACGCTGCCCAACACAATTCTGTAGAATCTGTAAATCAAATCAAACAAAGCACATACTTGTTGCACCCAAAAGGACAGGTTAGATTTCTCACCAGGTATGCTCTGGAGACGGTCCGTTTTGGAATGTCCTTTGGGGCATCTGAGAATGCTTTATCCGCTGCAAAAATAAAAACATATAAAATGATATTCTACTATTTTACTGGTAAGCTTATGCAAATACATTAATCAAGATCACATTATGCAAATTGTATTTATTTCTATTTAAATACTAAAACATGGTGCATGTCACATAGACCAACATACAAACACACAAGAGTCAAACGCTAAGCATCAACCTGCCTATGAGGGGAAAGTCCATTCACTGGGAAGCCATCTTTCAACACAGGTACTGTTCAGGTCTCAGTACCAACACACCAATGAAATCCATATTTTTATTGCCAGGAAACCCACACACTCCTGAGAACAATGCAACAAATCTACAAAGCGGATTCCAAAAAAGTTGGGATTGCAATGATGTGGAGATGGCAAATGTCAATATTTTATTCGTAATAGAACATAGATGACAGATGAAAAGTTTAATCTGAATAAATGTAACATTTTAAAAGAAAAATATGTTGCTTCAAAAGTTCAGTGTCAACAAGTCCCAAAAAAGTTGGGACAAGTAGCAATAAGTGGCTGGAAAAAGGAAATTGATCATATAGCGAACAGCTGGAGGACCAATTAACACTAATTAGGTCAATTGACAACATGATTGGGTATAAAAAGAGCTTCTCATAGTGTCAGTGTCTCTTAGAAGCCAAGATGGTAAGAGGATCACCAATTCCACCATTGTTGCGCAGAAAGATAGTGCAGCAATACCAGAATGGTG
>JAUZSU010152907.1:0-14428 GCA_034780255.1 Parotocinclus maculicauda
ACAATTTGGAATAAGGCTGTAACGTAACAAAATGTGGAAAAAGCGAAGCGCTGTGAATACTTTCCGGATGCACTGTAGTGCACGACAACATAGTGCAAGAGGTTTAAGAGCAACAAAGTGTTGAACAGTGCCGCGAACAGTGAAACAGTACTACATAAACACACTACGCTTTCTGGGTGTGCACCCTTTGTTTAAACTATCTGCTTTTCCCCCTTTCGTGCCCAGTCTGATATTTACATTTTAGGTCATAACTGTTTTTTCTTTTATCCCAAAACGGAAAGTGACAATTTTCTGGCCCATTTAGTAAGGCTAATTGTGCTTTGTGTGGCAGCAACATAGTAATAACTTATATTACTAGTATGCCAGGCTTCATTATGACCCATAAACTGGAAAGATGTGTGACACCTGCACACATAAACTCTCCAGAGATCAAAGTAACATTTGCTACACCTT
Source organism: Parotocinclus maculicauda (assembly GCA_034780255.1). Classification (NCBI taxonomy): domain Eukaryota; kingdom Metazoa; phylum Chordata; class Actinopteri; order Siluriformes; family Loricariidae; genus Parotocinclus; species Parotocinclus maculicauda. The sequence goes on from JAUZSU010152907.1 coordinate 454, forward strand.
GTACCCTGTTAGTGAAGGTATGGCCGGTACTTGAAAGACAAACATACATGCACACTTTCGCCCAATTTAATATCCACTTTCTTAGTGCTAGAATTTAATGGCTTTGAGGTGCAAAAAGATAACTGCACTAAAATAAAATATATAAATAAAAAATATTTCAATGGTACCGTTTACATGTTTATCCAACGTAATAAAAGTTTTTTAATTTCATGTTTATTCTTTCTTGTAGGTAGGTAGCAAACAGCAGAACGACTCCTAGCACCTCCTTCTACGCTGTACCTCCTAGTCATAACACACATATGTATTCTCTCATTAACACAAGCAGCAGAATGACTCCTAGCACCTCCTTCTGCCTTGTACCTCCCAGCCATATCACACATTAATACAGGCAGCAAAACGACTCCTAGCACCTCCTTCTGCACTGTACATTCTAGCCATAACACACATCTGTATTCTCTCATTAACACAGGCAGCAGAACAACTCCTAGCACTTCCTTCTGCGCTGTACCTCCCAGCCATATCACACATATGCATTCTCTCATTAAGTCAGGAGGCAGAACGACTCCTAGCACCTCCTTCTGCAGTGCACCTCCCAGCCATATCACACATATGCATTCTCTCATTAAGGCAGGCGGCAGAACGACTCCTAGCACCTCCTTCCGTGGTGCACCTCCCAGCCATAACACTCATATGCATTCTCTCATTAACAGGGGTAGCAGAACGACTCCTAGCACCTCTTTCTGCGGTGCAGTTCCTAGCCATAACACACATATGCATTCTCGCATTAGCACAGGTACCAGAATGACTCCTAGCACCTCTTTCTCCCCCACAAACTTCCTCTGTGCCTGTTCCACATTTCACACGCTCTTCTGAAGTTCATTTCATACACACCTGTTTCCGTCCTACAAAACCTCAGCGAGAGCCGTTACCATGGTTTATTTTGAACGAACAGCGAGCAGAAAAACAACCCTCCGAGTCATCTCACCCCGGCAGAGATGAGTGCACAGGAAATAGAGGAGCTTAAAGGCCCTAGCAGGAATCACAAGCTCTGTCTGCACTGACACACAGCTCGCAGCATGCTAAAGCTGAACAAGTGAGGAGTGCCCTAGTATCATTTTGGTTAGTCATTTAGACAAGCTGCAGTCACCTTTTATTGACACTTTAAAATATGAAACCACTTTCACAGTACAGTGTGACAAAAGGACAATTTAACGGTTGAATTCAACCCGAAAGCTGTAAGACTGACTATAATCTAATGCTGTATGATTCAAATTAAAAAAGGTCAGGGGCTTTTAAGTAAGAGTAAAGTAGAAAATTCATCCTAACACAATGCGCCCATACCCCAAATGGAACTGATAGCACAAGATGTTTGGTGTTCAATGTTTACTTCTTTCATTTTGCTCTGGATAGCTCCATAAATACATGCCCACACACAACCAACTTCAGTTCTTAAGTCATGCCTATGTGGTTGAGAACAAAATCTGACTTTTTGCAACCTTCAAACTTTTGTACTCCTAACTGAGAGGTTCAGTTGGAAGTTACACGGATGATAACAGTGCTTAAAAATTACGAGTACATAGTTTAATGATGCCTTTTAAAGAAAGCGCATAAATATTTTGGTAGACTTTTATTACTCCTCAACTGTTATATTTCCAGGCCAAGACAAGAGTTGCCAGTGTCAGACGTCATTCGTTTATTGGCTGATCAAACACATGTTGGTTAAAATGAAACACTGTGCTATTTTATTTATTCAAGAGTACTCTCTAGACTCTAGTCAAAGCAGTGTCTGTTCTTACCTCTTGTATTTCTCCCAGAGAAAAGGGTTTTGGACACGAAGTATCTTGAGGATGCGGAATTTGGTCTCGGATACTGTTTTATGGAAGAGGTTATAAACAGTGCGGTAACTGCGGTCCTCACGTAATACCGGCACTTGGGTAAAGTCCTGTGCAGGGTTCATTGGAACCCAGGTCTCTGGATAAAGCCGAGGGCCAGAGGAGGGCATTGGGGAGAGTGGTTGTGGTCCGGTGACTTCTAGAGGGCAGAGACCACCTAAAGTCCTGTGAACAAGAGGAAAGGGTAAGAAAGATTTAGCAGATTGTTTTGTGAAGGAGAATAGAATATTCTGTAAGTGAATTGTAAACAGAATATCAGCACATCCTCTACTAAACCTACATGACCTATACAGTAAGGCCTCATGGAAAAGCTAGGGCACCCTTTTTAAATGACAAGTTTTGTTGAGTTTCTAGATGTAAAGTACCTTGCACAATCTGTGAACAATATACATCGATCAGCCATTATGACCACCTACTTATTTCTACAATCGTTATCCATTTGATCAGATTTACCGCTTACCATATATATATAAGCTCTACAATTAAAGGTTATAGTTTATCTGTTGCTTATCATACTTGGCAATCGCCCTTTCCACCCGTTATTCAATGGCCAGGACCCACACAGGACAAATATTCCAGTAGCACCGATGTATATCAACTAAACACTGTATAAATGCTAATTGACCACCATGTCTCTAATACTGCAGTCTTGAGATTATGTTACTTCATGCTGACAGAACTTTTTTGTGTTTGTAAGCAAAGGTATGCACAGCTTATGTCACTTAAGTGTCATAGTGTTCCTCCTACAGTGTGAATGCCAAAACGTTTTTTGGTATGAAAGCACCTAATGTTACCTGGCTGCTCTGAGTCAATCCTGTGGGGGCTCGTAACCATTAAAGAACAAGGATAAAGGGGGTTAAAAAACTTCAGTATGTAAAGCAATAGATAGAATACACTCTGTAATTACTACAAAGAGCACACAAATGTGGTGGTTTAAAATCTAATGGCTGACTGATAAACGTGTGATATATATATATATATATATATATATATATATATATAGAGAGAGAGAGAGACAGAGAGAAAGAGAGAGAGAGAGGAACATTTATATAATTGAAAATTTGCTGCTGGGGTTAAATGCAAATACAATTCAAGAAAATGCTTGATGATGGTGGAGGGAAGATTTATGTACAAACACAGAAATTTCTAGAGGGTTCACAAACTTTGAACATTGAGCAGGTGTTTGTGAAATTGGGGTCAGGGTTTGCAGTGCTCTCTCTGATACTGTTGCTTTTCACATTTAGACCAGGTAAACTTGATTGCCTCAGTCAGCATGACTAGATACTGAGTCATCCTGACCTTTGTTCTACTAAGTCCTACCCTATTTCCCTCTCAGACTGCCTGTGTTCACTGCTGCTCCTACACCTACAGGCAATATCTTCTGTATGGCTTAAGAAAATGCTAGTAAGAATAAGCAATTGGAGTCATATCAACTATAAGAGGTGGTGACATGAGGGGAAAAAATATATATATAACACACACACATATGTGTATATATAGGACGGCCACACATATGCTCCCTCACACTAAAACATTTTATAAACACAATTTGACCTAACCCATGTATTTGGAATGTGGGAGGAGACCGGAGTACACAGAAGAAACCCACGCTTAACTCACAGACTTACTAATCAAACTGGGCGTCAGCTGTCAATCAAAACACATTGTAAAATAAATAAATAACCAAAAATACACAGGTGATGTGATAACACAGAAAACTAATTTCATATGAAACACACACACACACACACACACACACACACACACACACAGACAGCATACTTAGGACTGAGTGAAACAACAAACACAAGGGACATAAAAGTTAATCAAGTAGAACCTATTATGGGCTCATATGAGCTTCAAATATAGACCACAGCAAACATATGATCTTGCAACACAAAGATTTGCAAACCCTCAGAAGATATGACAAACGGCAGTAACCTGGACTGATAAACGGTTAAAAAAGACATAGATGCAAGGCAGGCATACGGCACAAACTTAAAGTACATGTCAACGGGTGACGAGGAGCAACAAGGAGAGGGATGAATAAAACAAGACTGAAAGCAAAACCAATGTGAGTACATAAGGGAAACCAGACCCTAAAGTAATGACATTACAAGGAATGACAAAAAGCAGTATATTCTACAGTAAAATAAGAAGAGGGAATTCTACACCTGCAGGCACCCAAAACCATGCAGGAGTGAGCAGGGGTTTATGGGTGAGACTGCATAAAACTGCTCTCTGTGGGAATGGCATTCTATTCAGAAATGTGTTATTTCTATTCAGAGTGTTTGTGACCTCACAAAAAGTTATTATATCCACATCCCCTCCTTGTTCTGATTGGTCACCACACAGAGCCAATGTGTAATACTGCCCTCAGAAGATATTTCAATCAATAAAACTTCAATAAACCGAGTGTGTCTAGGCATGAAACTAATGCACGACGCTGAACCAGACCCTGGAGTAATATGACACTTTCTCTGCATACAATATATCAAAGTCTTTCAACCCAGACTCATTACAGGGCTGGAAACATCATACTTAATTAGTGGCTTCAAATTATGTGGCAGGTGTGGTGCGTGATGTGATATTTTTGGATTCTTTTCATATTACTAAGGTTAAGTGTAATATTATTACCCATTTCCTTGCCTACATTTGATGTTATATTGCTTCAATTCCGCTTATTTCCCATCATCGTGTTTATATCAAAATTTTAAGAAGTCTTGAGGCAACAATAAACTGAAATATCAGCATCAAGATATTATCTTATGTGTTAATTTAAAGCGGTGCCCTCTTTAAATCTAACCAGCGTGTCAACTCAGAGACACCTTAAATGACTAATGAATGCTCAAGGTTTTAAAAAGATGATTTCCTGAAGTGCTTCTTAAGAAGTGCAACCTTATCATGTTTGGTTTCTGCAGTAACATAGTCAATCTGCCACTCAGGCAAATGGTTCCCACCCATAAGTCCTTAGCACAATGTGTTCCAGCCACAGTGAACCTGCTCACATACCATCACTGTGGAGGGAATACACCCTACGCCATGACCCCCTCCATACTCAGAGAACACTCAGCACAGTGCAACAAAAAAATAAATAAAGCTTGGGATGTTGAGTTCTAGCACATTCTCTACCCAGCTTGGTCTGAAACAAACTGTGAGATAATGTTTTAACTTTGTTTTTCAACCAAAGCTCTATCTACTGCATCTGTTAACCACACACAATGTTTTTTCCATAATGGCAAAATAACAGAAAACCACTTCACTTAAAACTCGTATGTAAAAGCAGTGTAACAGCAAATGTGGCAATCGTTAAACAGGTATGTATTCAATTCTACTGATCAATTTCCAAATCTGTATAATGCCTGCTATCCACTATAAAGTCTTATAGAAACCTAGGTAAGTAGAATTGCTTTTAACTGTATTATTGTACTGACAGTGACAGAACTGAAGCAAAGGTCTCGGAAAAAAAATAAATAATAATTCATACTTGGAGCTTCTTTTACAAATATCTTAGGCTGAAGGACTCATGAAAGCGTTGTACAAAAAATGCTTAATGTAAACATTCACTACGTCTTAACAACTGCACTTAGACTTCCAGTATAAGTATGTTTTGAGTGAAGACGTTTTTCTCATTACAGGCAAATGTTTAGGAATTCTTGTTAGGGGTATTTATATACACGCACACACACACACACACACACACACACACACACACACACACACACACACACTGCACATGTGGAGGGTAGCTATTACTTTGGTGTATTCCTTTACATCTATTCTAAATTTTGGAGATATATTCTAAGACTCATAGCAAAGCTGAGCCAAAGCAAAAGCGAGACATAGACATGGAAATAATGTGCTGAAAATGCCTAGCACATGCAAAAGCCTCACTTCCCAAATGGTCACGTTCCTCTCTCATTTACCCAACTCAATCCGCCTGGAACCAATTTACGTTTTTTTCCTCTCTCTCTTTTCCTCCTTTTCACATCTGCTGCTCTCCATCTGTTTCTCTCCTTCAAATAAGAGACAAAGTGTGTCTTGAGCTGACAAAGCCAGCAGGATGATCAGCCCATTAACACAGGTACATGGGGTGTAATATGGCCTGCTGGGGAGCTACAATACTGTGTTTGGTCAGAACGTTCTGGAAGTACAAACCGTACTCAGTCATCACTCTAAGAATAACGATCAAACACTCACACAGAGGACAAAAGCAGAGGGATCTGGCAGGCAGGAGCCATCTTTTGTTATCAGTAAGCAGAAATCCAGCTGCCAATGCTTTTACAACTGAGGTGGCTCACATTTCAAAGCCAAACTGGAAGTTCAGTTGTCATGGGATTTTTAAATAGATTAACAAAGACAGAGTACTTTTCCAACAATCCTAAGTTCAAAATTATTGTTCCAAATAGCTGCTTATCAAATGATCACACCTGTTTCAACTGTAAAGTCTTTGCATTGCACTGCTAAGGTTAGGTACTTAGCCAGGTACTTATTAAATGCTTAATAAATTGTATAAATTGTATAAATTAATAAAATTGTAATACAATTAATGTTTAGTAACAAAAGACAGAGTTACTTGTTACAAATATATAATAATAATAATAATAATAATAATAATAATAATAATAATAATAATAATAAATAATTTAACAAATAAAGAATTTGTCATTTGAATTTTCAATCCAATTGCATCTTGTCAGTCACAACCCAGCTCTTTTCTCTGGCATGACAAAACCAGTGACTATTCAATAATAATAAATAAAAATTCTTGCCAAAAACAGAAGACTTTCTCACTCCCCCATAGGTCCCCAACCCAGTTCTGTGCCACCTAGCCCCATTCTCACTTAAGCTGACTCAAAACTCATGACTTCTGAGACTTTGGTTGAGAGGTAAGAACATCATTCATATAATTGCTGATTCTCAAGGCTAGTATGCTGAGTTGTTTGGTGATACTTAGTAATTAGAACAGAGGTACTGTTCTGTTCCAAGAGTCCTCAAAATCATCATGATTCAGCAGAATCAACAGGAACTCTTCTAATCAACCAAATGTCTCTCTCACACTGGCTAATGTTAATGTTCTTGATTCCACCATCAGAACACTGAACAACAATGGTGTGCATGGGAGATGTACAAGAGAAGGTCACTGCTCTTTAAAATGAATAGGTTGCTCACACGGAGAAGCCAGAAGGCTATTCATCTTTATAAAGGAAAACATGTAAGAACCAGCAAAAGAACCTTTCCCATCTGTGAAACATAGCAGAGGTACTATAATGGTTTGGACATGTTTTGATGCATCTCGGCAGGGATGGATATCCATCATTGATGGAAAAAAACAGGAAATTCTAAAGGAAAATGTCAGGATATCTGCTCATGAACCAAATTACAAGAGAATGTGAGTCAAGCGCCAAGTCTATGTACTGATACTAATCCAACAGAAATGTTGTGGAAGAACCTGAAGCTCACAGTTTCTGTGAAGAAACCCAGCAACACCCTAGAGCTGAAGTGGGCATGGAAGCCAACAAAAAAGGACTGATCATCAGTTAACACAAATGTTTAATTGCAGTTATGCTCACACCAGATACTAAAAGCATATCATATCATATCATAAGTCCACATACTTTTGTCACTCAAAGATCTACATTGTTATAGATACAGTAATATTGTTTCCTCAACAAATAAATGGCCATGTGTATGCATACAACATTTTTTAAAATCTAATAATTAATCATTCCTAATTATGTACTAAAATATGTCACAACTGCCTGACGGGGCTTAGAATTTATTGAACTGGGTGTTTAATTTTTATGACGTGTAAATATTATGCAAAAAAATATGGAACATTCAAATCTAAAGGATGGACAAACATTCAAGTACTGTGTTTGTCTACCCAAGGTGACATTAACCCTTGTTGCACAAAAATCTTAAACTTTTTTTCTCTTTAAGTTTTGGTGGTGGAAATTTAGGTTATTATCCAATAACAACTTGAAAATACTGGCATCAGAACTGCTCATTAAAGCTCTCATTAAAACTACAATAGTAGGAATGCATTTTATATAAAATGTTTATGTCCAGTTTAGGAAAATATATTGTTTAAATCATTTAATTCCTGTATCTTTGGAAATCACCTTTTGATTGTTTGAATAATTAAATATACCTATGTGATTCACTGTAGTTTTCATAGGTTTCCTAAAGAAATGTAAATTGCTTTTACTATTTCATTTCATTTTTCATTTCATTTGATAATGATTATTATCAAAATATCTACATTTTTAAGCCTGCTTCAGTTATTGGTAGCTGGTGTACATCACAGCTCGTGCTAAAATAAAGCTGCTGTGAATACTTACTGCAGGAAGGGTGAGAGTCTAACGGAGGACATAAAAAGTGGCCGTTTCTTGATCTGGCGGCAAAATCCGAACACAGCGTTCTGTTGGAAGCCCTCTCGGATGTTCAAGATGTACTGGTTCTGAAGCGTTATGAAGCGCACCTCCTTCAGGCCCCGTTCACTCGCCTCCTTTATCAAGCGCACCACAGGCTGCAGGGACATAAAGATAAAGCTACGTTAGTGATGGAGATGGATTGAGACATGACAAGACAGGAAATAAGACAGACAAAATGAATGCGAGAGAGACAATCACAGAATGAGACTGCGGCACGTTCGCACAGTTCTAGCACTCCCACTGCTTTCACCTAGAGTGTGAGTCAAAGTAAAACCATGGCCGGAGATGGGTGAAAGAAAATTAATCGCTTTATTTTGAAAAAGGAACACTTATGCAACGGATAGATTTCAGGCGTCTACGTGTGGGAAGAACAGAACGTTTCCCCAGCAGCCAGTGAGCGCACACTTTTATTCAGTCTGAACCGACTGACTACATTAAACAAGTTCAGGATAGATTTGTAGCCAACAAAAATATGGCCAGAAAGGACCAGCCATGCTGCCTGTGTGTTGATATATGAATTCAAAAGATAGATTTTTAATTCATGCCAGTTACAAGATCTTACTGTTACTTGCCACCTAAAATTTCTGACATCTGTCAGCTGTAAGTTATAGAAGGCATTAAAGCAAAAATGTACTTTTTAATTTTCAAATCAGCACCAATATCAAAGCTTTAAATATTTGATCTATCATCATCAAAGTAACAGAACTGATACACAGACATGCACCATTTTAAATGTTTAGGCTTCCATTCTTGTAGTCAGCAGTATCTCTGATGCATTTATGCAACGTTTGCATGCAGTTGTATCATGACAATACCCTTTACATTATAGTAGCATAAAAAGGTAACTATGGCACTTTAATGACTATTTCAGTCTGTGACCTGTTTCACGGAACACAATGCAGTTGTTAAACAGTGCAAAGTTATACTATGCAAAACTAGACATTATGGTAGCATAATATTACAATATTATAACTATGTGACCAATGGATAATAGACCACAGACAATCAAAGACTACACCCAAAAATGGAATATGCAGTTAAAATCCAGTTGATCCTCCCATTGTTGGTAAAAATTCTTATAGACTACTATGGAACTTGATCCGTAAACCTGACTGCAATGTTTCAAGCAAAAACGTATTAATAAGGAAAAGGCCTTTCATAGACTGTTGTTACTATTATGCAAGGCTCACCTCTGAGTATTCCCTCCAGCCGAAGTTATCTCTACAATAGTATTTCCATACTGTGAGATAACTGGGAGCAGGGTTTGTGCCAGGGGCAGAGTTTGTGCTGGGGGGTGTGGATCCGAAGCTTGAGGGTGTGGACAGCCGCCTGACAAGGTCAAACTCCACATCGCGTACCCTCATGGCACTGAAGTCTAGCATAAACACTCGACCCCTGCAGGGAAGACAAAAGAAAAACATTTTGAGCAGAGCATCAAACAATGTGTCAATGGTATTTACTTCTCCTGTCCGTGGTATATCTAGACATACATACATACATAAGATGCACCCAAAAAGTCTGAATAGGTACTAAGGAACTTTTTTTATTCCAGAGTTCCTACTGGCAGTATGAATGCAAACCACAAAATGTTTTGTATGTAATCTTGTTCATTAATCAATAACTATCAATAACATCAATAACTTATTAGTTCTAGAGTAATAGAGTAATAACATCAATAACATCAATAACTTATTGGTCTGAGAGAATTGGGTCTGGAGCTGGACATATTCCAATATTAGAATGCTCTGAAAGGGGATTATAGAGCTGCAACCTCAAAAGCCACAGTTCATCAACAGAGAGGAATTTACAAAAACATACACACACACAACAGATTGTCCTTCTATAACTGTGGGAACTTTCCACATATATTATATTATTATAGCAAATGAACGCTACACTTTCACTAAACTTAGCCTCACTAAAAGTAAATCATTTAGCTCTTTTGTTTGTATTTCAGAATAAAGTTCCAGTTTAAAAAAAAGAAAAGAAAAAAGAACAAAAGAAAGAAAACTGTTTTCCTTATGGGGACCAACAAGGTAATGTTAGATATTTTCATCCTTTTGGGAACAATTGGTCTTGACAGTGATACATGAACTTGACAACAACACACTCTACACTCTATAAACAATGCCACAACGCATTCTTTTACAAATGTTAGCAAAATTCCCAGCTCACAAATTCCCTTTCATAAGAATAATGTCAGAACAAAACACTGGAAAATAACTGAGCTAGTAACTCAGAAACAGGAGACCAGTATATGACATACACTCTATATGTAACATGGACATAACCAGCAATTCAACTAGACTTATGAAGGAAAACTGAATTCTGAACTAACTGGTTTGACTGACATAATTGCTGTTTGCGTCACAATCTACCAACAACACAAGGATGACGTCAGGCCGAGAAAGTGGATGCGAGCTGAACAAGCAAGCCATTGACAGGTAGATAGGACTTTACTGCAGAATGAATAACAAGCCTACATACCAAGAAATAGTTTGACTAACAACATACAACCCTTGTTCACAACATCCAAACAACATAATTAAACAGGAACAGAGTAACTCAGGGCACCGGTGGTTCATACTAAGGAAAAGCCAGCAAGCCATAACAATATGCTGCAGTGTAAAGCCTTCAAAGCCCAAGGGCTCTGTCAGCTGGGTTACAGACTAATGAACCTGCAAACCTCAAACACACAGCAGAACTTCTGACCAAACTCAAAAGACTGTCTTATGTGTTTTGTTATTCTCTGTGACGTCGTCTAGTTAATTATTGTTACAGTTACAAAATATGTGAACCTCAAGGATTCACAGTTAAATTAAAGTGAAATTAAAGAGTCAGGTGTTTCCTTCTCAACACATACTTGTGAAAGTGTATCATGACACGAACAAGGAAGATTTCTGAAAGCCTCAGTAAAAAAATGTCGATGCTCATGTTGGAAAAGAGAAAAATACCATCTTTAAGTAAAATGTACACTTTACCAAGGCACAAATGAAGTAATTTGCCAAATCAAAGTCCTGTCCTGAATCCAAGAGAAATATTGTAGAAGAAACCCTTTGTTGAAGCTGCTCTGTACAGAGGAATGGACTACCATTACACCAAATGTTCAGAACTAATCAGCAGTTACCGAAAACAAGTAGTGACAGTTACTGCTGAACAAGAGGGTCACACCAGATACTAAATGCAAAGCTTCACATATTTTTACCACTCACAGGATCATTTTTATAAATAACTAAACAAACAAGTACAATAATATTTGTTTCATTGATTTCGTTTTATCTTCTTTTATAACTTGTATAAAATCAAATAATATTTTGGTTCATATTTTCACAAAAAACATTTTTAAAGCACATACTTTCAAACACCCCCGTAGATTTAATGCTCAACCAGATTGAATGTCTAACACTACAGCCATTAAAGGTGCGATATAAAGAGACTTTTACGCAAACATTTGGGAATCCTGGTCAAAAAAGCTTGGTGATTTTCAGTTTCTCCTGAAAACTTCCACAACATATCAATATTGAAATGATTCTATTTTGGATTTTTGTGTAAAAACAAAACCCAGTACTGGCACCTGACCCAGTGGGGCAGACTCAGACTCCTGAATCACATTATCAACCCAGTTTACTGTGGAAATAATAAATATGTGATCCAGGACTGAACCATGAGCCTTACTAGGAGAAGCAGATGGAAAGTGAAAACGTAACTGTGCACTGTCCAGAAAGCCAATTCTGCTCAATTCTAAATGCTACACATTTACCAGATACTACAAGTGTTTGAGTTGTAAATTAATTACGACTGTTAATTACAAGCAAGAATAAGTCAATACCTGAACAGTATAAAGAGATATTATTAGTATAAATACACAGCAAATGAGACTGGTTTAACACTACTTCATACAGACTTGAAGACTGAAATATGCAAACAAAAATATTTTCGGCTACGTAATTCCAATACCCAATTAAGTAACTAAACACTAGAATGTCTTGCATATGGATAACTGAGCCAAATCCGTATTGTACGCCAGCACATAGCCTGTAAAGTAAATAACTTTTATTCTCATAGCCATCACATTTCACTGAAGATGCAAAAACAAGAAATCTGAGAAGTCAACACCAGGTCATCAAGGAAGTGAAACTCAAGAGGAAAGGAGCCTCAGTTCCTCTGCCGTTGCGTTTAGTCACAGCACGCAATTGTGACTCTTGAAAATTGCACTGTCACTACATTCAGAACATGCGCAGCTGCTGACTAGTGTCGACTCAGTCGAGACGTTATCTTCCAAAAATACACAGATCCATACACACTGTCACTCAAATTGACACTGGGAGGGCTACTTACGATGACATCACCTACACCAGCCACACACATCCCAGCTGGATATAAAAGCTTGAATCAACATGATTTTCTAATCAGGTTTCGACTAGTCGTAGTCAGTCAGTCAACATAACCCTACTAGTAAACTAGTAACCATGAACAAGTAACAGCTGAGCTTGGAGATGCTTGCTTGTAGCTAGAATGTAGTACCCTGGCCAAATTGCCAATTTGACTTTTTTTCACTTTTTGTTATTGATTCTGTGTTTTTCTAAGTTGGTAAAGAAGCATTTTGGTTAAGCTTTCACGTTACACACCAAACTACATGTTAATTTAAAATTCAGTAAATAACATTCAATGACCGAAAAGCCAGACAACAACTACATGCTAGTTCACCAGTAAAATGGTTATTATTTGGATTTGGGTGTTTGTTTTATACAGTAACCAGTTACAACACTTCTTCCAAGAATTCCTGATAGTTCCTGGTGTTCATGGTGACATTCTGCATATATCGCCTAGCTCTAGTACAAAGGGTTAAAGGGAAACAGGGTGGAACGTTCCTTCAGGATGACTGGGCACAATGTGCAGAAGATCAACAGGATTATACACATGACAGCAAATGTTGTACAGTCACAAGTTGTGTGTGCACGTGCAGCACATATGCAAATACACCCCCGGAGTTGTCTTTCTGTGGGTCTAAGTTTTAATTGTAAAATGTCCCCACAGGGTTAAACTGCCATATCTTTCTATCATTGTGGGGACAATTGTTTTGTAGGATATACAAATTTGACCACGCACACGCACACACACACGCACACGCACACACACGCACACATGCACACACTTTCAGTCATTTGTTTAGGCATCTCACTTGATATTTGCGACACCAGCTGGGAACTGGAAAGCCCAAACAAGGAAATGAAATTGCTTTAGTTTCACAACAGCGAGTACAACACAAACTCACACTTGTCTTTCAATCATTGGGAAGACATTTGCCTAGTGTAGCTAATTAGAGTAATATTCTAAAATTAAAATTCTAATAAGGCTCTTGGAGTTTTTTAAATGATGTAAAGGACAGTAAAAGATTGATACAAGGAAAAAATCCTGAATTTTGGTTTTTGATCCTCACAATGGTATATAAACATGGCATGCGCGCGCACACACACACACACACACACACACACACACCTAATTTATACTACATCCCCATTTTACACCAACTCCCTCTGCCGAATTTCCCTCTGCCGAATTTCCCTCTGCTGAATTTCACCAGGTCATATACATGAACATACACACAGAAGTCATATATCCAGAAATACATACACATAAACACAA
>JAUZSU010152918.1:0-14425 GCA_034780255.1 Parotocinclus maculicauda
AGTTTAGGATTTGGTCCGAATAAGCGGCTGGTCCAATTAACCGGTGGTCCAATTAACTGAAATCGACTGTATGTATATATATATACATAGGTATTATATTGTTTCTATCTCTTATTATTGTATTTAATTCTATGCATTGTTTGTAAATATTCTTTCAGAGGAACATACTCAAAAGTAAAGAATATTTTATGTTTATTCCATTAGAGATATGACTATAATTGCACATCGAAAAAAAATCTTAGTGAAACCATTTTTTAAAAGTTTAACCATCCAGTGTTAAAAACTTAAATAAAAGTACACAATACCTGGAATATGTCTCAGATATAAAAAAAGCAACTTCAATAGGCTACAGTGGAAAGTATTTAGTGTAACATTCCTTGACAGCATCTGTCAGTTTCATTGTAATTCCAAGTTGATCATTCTAATGTCAGAATAGTTTTTATAAAGAATGGTCTTTTTGGAACAATTTTTGGAAGGGGACCAATGGGAAAGGTTAAAATATGCTAAAGCTCACAAATAATGGAATATAGAATAAAAAATTATTTTGGAGTGACAAACAGTATTTTATATATGGTCATTGTATAGCTAAGATCATCATAAAAGCAAATGAAAAGTTAGAAAGTCAGAAAGTTGTTCGATATATTCATAGAGGTGAACAGACATTGACTGTTCATAGAGTGTATGGTCACCCAAGACTGACAAAACACACTGACAGTGATGAGGCATAGACAGGATCAGATTGTCCAACAGTTCTTGTGGGATCCTCTCTATATTTATTTTGAAAAGCAGTGTATAGCATTTTAAGACAGAGAAAGCCAATAATTCCATACCATAAAAATATCTTATTTTGATAGTGTGATTAAATATACTGTACTTTTTACTACAGTTTTACTAATCAGGCTTGCATCCAGTTAAATATGTGCCCCTTTTGACTCCAAACTCGCTTCCTTTTGTCCTGAAACTTACATAGAGATAATGTAAGCCTTCATTAATTCCACAGCTGCTGTTTCTTGTGCCTCTGAGTTGTAGGTCACACATAATACCTTTATAGGTTATCTCTAGTGGAACCTCCCAGTCACGAGGTACATAAAGGTTGAGTGTTAACTGACACTATTCGGATAAATGATATCAGGGCACCAGTTATAGGCAGATGAGCCTCCACAGTTATTGCTCAATGTTCATTAAAGGGTAAGACGGGCAATGAACATTCTAATGTTATTTTAGGCATTACTTAAAAAAAATGTACTCCTATGGTAGCTACTAACAACGTGTGCGGAGTAAAGGCTGTGATACGATTAAATGCTTGAAATATCTTGCAGTAATACAAACATTCAATATAGTATATGGATACATTGGAACTTGTGTGCATTTGGTCATAATGTTGACATTTTTTCACTGTAATCCAGTATCCAGTGATTTTTAAAGTGTAGCGAACAATTTTAGACGGCCTCCAAAAATCCTACCTCTTAGAATCTAGATCCAGATGAATTATACGACTACTGACATAATGCACTGCTCACAAAAATTAGGGGATATTTCAAAATGAAATCTCATAATGAAATATCCCCTATTTTTTGAGCAGTGTAATTATGAAACTATTATAAAGCAGATTACGGTCTAGAGACAAAGTCTTCTGGCTACACCAGTGACCCTGGGCAAAGGCAATGCTGCAATGAGCAGTGAAGGCTGTATTATAGCAACAGGTGTAGATTAAGCATTACTGCCAAGTCCCTTCTGGCATAAGCTCCACTGACCACATGATCCACGTTGACACTCGAGACCAGTCAGAGCGGCTTAGAGTGCGAGAATGAAAGAGGGGCCCAAGGGTGAGCATGACCTGCACTGATAAAACCAGTTAACCTACAGCAAACAATGTCTGAAAACTACAAGATGATGTTGTTTCAAAAAATAATGCAACTGATATAATAAATATCTAATAACACTGTAAACTTATTCCCTGTTGATCATGTTTAACCATTTTAGGACCACAAGGATTATATGCACATCATTTTTGTTATTTTGAAACAATTCAGTTATTTTGTTATTTTGGAAAATTCCTCTTAGTCTGACAATAAAACTAACACAAACATATATACACAAAACATCCCTATTTATATAAAGGTCAGTGAGTGGTTTCATACAAATTTGACTGCTCTAGGTTGTTTCAATTGCATATAATTGGCATCCATATAAAATTATGGGACAAATATGTCCCTTGGTCATCAAGGGTTAAATGTAAATCATTCTATATAGGATACAATAAGAATAATAATAACAATAATAAAGTGTCATTTATTAATCAAAATGAAAGCACTTATCTAACAGTAATCAACAGAGCTGGTATTGCCACTAAAATGTACACAGATTTCTTGACACACATCTGAAGAAATCAGAGCACTAAAACTAGCAAAGCTGAGAACTCACAGTTGAAGAGAATGTAGAAAAGTCGTAAAAAACAGTCCAGCAGGTAGCTCCAGCCAGAAGCTAGTGAGACGGCACTGGGCCACTCGGGCAATAAGAGCTCATCCCAGCAGCCAATCCTGTTCTGCTGTTAGTATGCGAGGCCCTATGCACCTCCCTACTGTCAAACATGTTGCCCTTGAGCTTCCTCAGTCACTCGGTCAAAACCTCTGGGTCTTTCTATACATACAAGGTACACAGGTGTCTAGACCCACACACTTTTCCACTGGCCATGCTGTCTCTCACGTATTATGACACAGTGTAACATATCACTGTGTCCTTGGAGTGTCAGGTTTTTAAAATCCACAGGTCTCTAGAGCCTTTAGTACTGAAAGAAGCCCATGCCTTTGAATCATTATATGTGCACAGATAGGAAAGTTAAGGTACCTACCAGGCACTGGGTCGACTAAAAAGAGTTTATCAAATGATTCATATGTTGCCTTCACTCCAGATGGGCCAAATATGCTGCCCTTTTTTCAAACCTCCTGTTCTCCTCCCACCAGATTGACATCTTTGGATTTAACCTTCCACGCTTTTTAATGTTATCACTCAGATAGAGACCCATAGACACAATGTGTGGTCATTATCTCTATTTTTTCAGGTTGGTTCATAATTACCATTTTCCACTGGATTTCAGTTTGTTGCTTTGTCTATGTCTCACCATTTGTACCTAGGAGAACAAATCCAAGGGCCTGTAATTGTCCGATAATCCTCTGTCGAACAGAAGCTCTGAGAATCAAGCAGATCAAGCACATACAACATAGGACTGGAAATGAAATACAAAGCCTCAATCTGCCAGGGAGGTCAGAATTTATGCTGGTGCCCTCTGGTTGTAGGTGGTGTCTCATCTGGTTTGATACACCGCTGCTTTAGTTGTGTTTGCTCATGCCACAGCTAGGGCCTCAATGCAATGTTAGTCCAAACTTTTCCACTTTCTTCTTGCAGTGGTCCTCTGGGTCCAAATCATTTGATTTCATTACCATGTGTTACATGTCTATGGATAGTGCTGTAGTACTCGTGTCAGGTCTGTCTGCCTGAGGTAACATTAGTTATTTTAAAAACTTTACTGAATATCAACAGTCCATTCGAACAGAGTCAATCAGTCCTTTCTGCTCTTCTCATTCAGTAGCCAATCAATGAACAAGCTTTATTTTGTATAGACACAGCAAGTGTGCATTGTTGCCTGCTCACTTTACTTAGTTTGTAGTAGTTGATGACAGATTAGAATGTTATATTTTCAAATGTAACAATACACTGCTCACAAAAATTAGAATAGTTTTCTGAGCAATGTATTTGCTAAGCCTATTTGTCAAACGTCTGAGGATGAATTTTAGCTTTATTTTATTTTTTAAATTTCGATTAGCTAACATACATGAGCCTATTTCTTAAATTGAAGCCAGAGAGCTGCTACAGACTGCTGAAGAGGGGAAAGATTGAACATAGCTGGGCAGATCGGATTTCTCATGCAAAAAAAAAAAAAAAACCTGTGACCTGCCAGTGATACTGAAACCAGATCAGAACACAAAGTCCTGTTCACATCTGAAGCATCTGATCTTAACCTCTGCGGAGGACAGCTACCGGTACTGAGTTCACGTGTTACACAGCTCCATATAGAAAAAGGTATATAGACACCCAATTCATAAGTTATCTGTTTTTTCAGCCACACACAGTGGCAAAGGAATGGTTTTAGTGAACACCCCACTGACTCGTAATATGAAAAATGCATGTTTGTGTCTTCACAATGAGTCAGTCATCCAATACTGCCCTCCTAACACAAAGCCCATAAGGAAATTGTCTGCAAAATTTGAAGTCGAGTTTGGCTGGCTTGCACACAGACCTGACCTTAACTCCATTTAGGTACCTTTGAGTTGAACTGCAGGGCTTTTTAATCAGTGCCTGACCTCACAGCCTAATTATAAAAATCAGTGAAAAACCTTGAAATAAGCATTAAGTCTGTTGTAGAAGCAAACAAACCAACAACTTTATTAACTTTAATGTTTTTTTTAATTATATTTGTGCAGTTTTTTGTAGTTTTGACTATTGTTGCACATCCACACTTCATAGAGACTTGACATACCTGACCTACATCCATCATGTGCTAATATGTATAAATGGAAGTGAAATGAACCAACATGAGGACCATACCCTAACAAATTCAGCAGTTACTGAATACTGAGAATTGGTTATCCCCTAAAACACTTCCGCTGATCCCCAAGTGAGATCTTAAAACCTAAAACCTCCACCGTATGGTGCATTAGGAGAAAATACACCTAGGTCCTCTGTGTATACTTTTAGCAGATTCTAACATTTTTTAGCTTTTTCTTCGTTGTTCATTGTATCCTTTAACCTTCCCCATAAATAAATAAATATATATATAGCCTAGTGAAACAGGAAGTCTGCTTAATAGTTCCCACGAACACCAGTTAACTTTAGAATTTTTAGGGAAATGTGTTGTACTTGTGATGCAACTGATTTTGTTTAAAATACTTTAGATTAGGGTTGTTTTTATTAAAATAGATTACATTTAGTTAATGGCCTTGGCTTAAACTTAGAACTATTTAAAGTTTGGCCCAGCACAATAAGCACTGAGCCACTTATGCCTCATTTTTTGTCAGTAACTCAAATTTACCATTATTTTAAATTGTTCTACCACTGTGAATTATTTTTAACACCTTGTCAACAGAAATGTGCCTTCCATTCTTTCTGTGATTAAGACAAACCTCCATCCTTGTGTAGTACTGTACAAAAACAATGTGTCACTGTATTTTCTGTATATGCACAGTGTAATCAGTTTACAAACATAATCACTTCTGAAGTTGTACTTGCAGTACATTACCATTAGAGGGCGCACCGATTATGCATACAGTTAGTGACAGAATTATAGGCACCTCTGGAAAAACGTGGGAAAATTTCAAAGATTTCTACCGGGTTTTTTATTTATTAAAAATGATAACATCACACAAAGTTTATACTGTGAATAAATGCTTGTACAGCACGCACACATGTTAGCTTTGGTGCTTATAAATTTCGGTGTATATCGCTCATTCTAACTTGATTCTATTCTAAAATATCTGATGAGTTTCCCCATCCAATTTGAACCAGAGCTAGGATGGAAATTGAGTTATAACCACTTTTGCATTTATTCTCAGTATAAACACTGCGGTCAAGCACGGACTGTTATCAAATATGTCTTATTATATATTATTAACACTATTTAGACAGGTAAAATAGATCCACATCGCCAAATGGAAACATATTTGAATCCCTAATTAATTCTATGACATAATGAATTAAAAATGCGTTCGTATCTACCGTAAAACCGCTAATATAGGAGCTCTCACCATTTCTGTACAGATAGCTTGAGCGCAGTACGGTCTCCTCCTCTGGCGCTGAGAGAATGTGAAGTTGGCGCTGGAGGTTTTGAAGACTTGTCTAACACACATACATCAAATCCACATCTAAATCAAGAGTAATCTAAGCGAAAACGTCCATTACTGTTTCTACATGAAAGAGAAGGTAGTCATTTGTCGCGTGGTTCTAACAGTCATCTTATTTGCAGTCGCTCATAAATACATTAAGTCAATAGCACAAGACTGATTTAAAAGCATTGTACATTAATGTCTTTGTGTTTGTAATAGCTTGTGAATGTATTTAGCTATTTAGTTCAATTAAAACGCTAACAACGCACTAGAGAACAGCTGCTGTAAACCAAAGTATTAGTAGTAGAGCAGAAGCTAGAGGAACTCTTTAACCAATCCGGCTTCAGAATGAGGTTAGGACCGCCCACTTAATTAACTTACGGGTAAAATAATAAATAAACAAATAAATGTGGTGTTAAATAAATAAATATATGGAAATTAATATATGAAGACATGTGGAAATATATATAAATATATATTGAAATACACCAATACATAAATAAATGTCAAAATACAGAAATGTACCCAAATATACTCAAATAAATTATAGTGTGTGGGGATGTATAAATATTTTAAAAACATTTATTTTTAGTGTGCTATTTTTTATGACAATAAATGTATTCATTATTTGTTTATATATTTATACATTTATTAATTTATCCTTACGTCATTTTTAATCCTCCATATATTTAGACCCTGATCGGACCACACTCATGACCAGTTCTGGACCACACTCGACCCATAATGGCAATGCAAATCTTACACAAACAGATTGCATTTGGGCCACTTGCGACCCAAAGTCTGCAGTGTTTTGACCCATATCTGTCTGAACTGAGTCATATTTGGCACACAGCTGTATGCGATCTGGAGACTGTGTTCCTGTATAGGGCCTATAGCCCACAACTCTTACATCACCTGACCTTTACATACTTTTTCCAATGTGAGAACAGATCTAGAACAGACCTAACTTAACCTGGCAGAGAGTTCTGCTGTAGATCACAATTTTCATATTCTGTTTCAACACAGACTATAAGTTGGCTAGATTGGACGTTCACCGGACATGTTTTAATACTTTGTACATAGTGTTTTATTTTAAGCAATTATATTAATTAAAATGATCTGAAAACATTTAGTGCAGTCCTGTACTGTATGATGCAGTCATTATTATCACAAGGATTCATTCATACTAGTTTTCTGTCATCCAGATATTTACTAGATGCATATAAGCGACTTTTATTTTCAGGAAAAAATTCTTAAGACCTTGGACGTTAAATCAAACAGACGTTGATCAGATGGTCGTTAAATTACGCATACCTGCACATGTAGGCGTTTAGCAGTCCTAGTCCAATTGTTCCCTAGTCCAATGCAGGTTAATTCAATTCAAGCAATTGTTAGATTGTATCTTAAATCTTAAAATCCAAATCTAGTTCAGGAAACCAACAGTAGCAGCTTGGTATTTGAGCTTGGTAGCTTGGGATTTGAACTCTGGACCACAGTACTGTACTGTACTTTCATCACTAAGCCACCATAGTCCCATAAATACTCAGTAAAGTTTAAGACAGATGACTGAGGAAGACAATTCATGTCAGTCAGCACTACTTGATCTTCTTTGGTCTTCAGTTTTGGGGTCATTATATCTGTAATGAAATACATATACATTGTATTGAAATAGAGAACATGCCAAATGTTTGTGCCTTGCAGTTGACCTGGGGTTACGCTGGGGGGGGACACTTGTTTCGATACCCTGGATTAAGCCATTAAAACTGTAGTTTGGGGGTGAAAGTAAATTACACTAATGAATATTTCATTATGAGATTTCATTTTGAAATTTTTTGGCTTGTCCGCTTTGAGCCACTAGGTGGTAGTAAGTGTCTGTCAGTAAAATCAGACTGCATTCACTATCAATACTTGTCGAGTTTTTTTTATTTGAAATGATAGCATGGAACCATAGAGCTGAAGCTCTAAGAAATAGTACCAATATTATATTAACAGAATTTCACACGGGATTCCAGTTTAGACATGCACCAACATGCAGTAGTGTGATGCACATTACTAAACACTAACATAAAGAACCAAAGGAAAAAACAATCAGACATGCTACATTTCTTTTACCCAGATTTGTCAAACAGTACGCTGAAAATCATTGCCAAAAAAAATAAAAAATGGATCAACATAAGAAAGAAAACCACTATAATGATGAACATATTATATACAGAAAAGTTACATAAATATGTCAGGAAATAAATAGTACTATAACACACTCAGTTAAGCAGCGCTACATTGCTGAAAGTGCAACTCATTACACACTACAGACCCGTTTCAGAAAAATCCTCACATTAGATGTATACGGTACACCTAGACACAAACAAGAGAACGATCTGATTAAATCAGATGAAAAATAAAATTCTTCATACAGCACAGTGGTAGATTTATAGTTATAGCCAGATTGACAGTTCGATGTCAGCATGTGCATATGAACTTTTCTTTTTATGGTGATAAAGGGAAAACAGTGCAGTGAACATTATATTGCGGTTTAAAAGACACTAAGAAGCTGCAAAACATCGACAAAAACATCTCGTAGTATTTACTATTAGTATTAAGCATGCGAGCATGATCTGTTGCATGCAAACCCACAATCTTTCACTGTACTGGAAGGAATTAAATATTAAGATATATCAATTATACGCATTCAGAACTGTCTGGAACTTGTGGATTGTTGATGCTAATCACAAAGTGCATAATATGACCTATTGTGTCTGAATCAGTGAATCCTGTGCTACAGTCTGATCATTTCCTAAGGATATTAAACATTTGCTGTAAACCACGTTTTGGAAAATACATAAGCAATTACATCTTTAACGTTAAATTTTTTCCCCAATAAGAGACGCGAGAATGGTTGTCATCCCTTTGGAATGTTGTAGATTTCTACAGAAGTATAATGTAAAACATCATCAGGTTTATCACAGCGGTCCCAAGAGCAGATACAGAAAACCAGCTAAACTTGAGCAAAAATGTGAGAAGGACAATAATGTGCAAGGTAAGGCTGCAAGGAGAAAGATGCTGCTCTGCAAAAAGACAGGCATATCCAAAATGCTATTGGGGAAAACATTGTGGATGGATGAGACCAAAACATAGATTTTAGGCCTAAATCTAAAAAAAATTATCCCAGAGGTGAAACATTGTGATGGTAGTACAGTGTTCCCTTGTTTATTATAACCCTCGGTTACGTTCCAGGACCACCCGCGATAAACGAAAATCTGCGAAGTAGGGACGCTAATATTTATTTAAGTATTTATACACTATTTTAGCCGTAGAACTTGCAGAACGTTTGGGTGGCATCGTAGAGCTTGAATGAATTCAGTCTATAATGAAACTTTCACAAACAGCGAACACAAAAAAAAAAGTGTTACTTCTTGTTTTTGGTGAGTTTTCATCCACTGAGTAAATACGCTATTTACTGTAAATCGTAATATTTTATGATTTATAACATTCATTTATTGTAAGGATTAATATTTTAAATATATTTTCTATTAATTTTTTATGACATTTTTAAATGTAAAAGTTAATCAAATACATGTATATGTATACGTTAACTATACCATACGTACTATGCATGTGCAGATCGAGTTCCGCCAAAAATCTGCGAAACAGCGAAAATCCGCGATATATTTTTTCCATGAATATTTTTTGAAAACCTGCGATGCACCGAGTTCGCGAAAGGTGAACCGCGAAGTGGCGAGGACAACTTGCCACCACGGACAGAACAATGAATTCTGCATTATATCAATATCAATTATATCAATTATATTATATCATAGCAAAATCAAAAATAAAATGTCAGGACACCTGTCTGTGGACAACTGAAGAAAAAGTGAGTCATGCGGCAAAGAGAAGCTTAAATGTCGAAGTACTTTTACCAAAAATAGCTAAAGAATAATGAATAAAATATTTTCGAATGGCCAATTTTAAATTTATTAAGAAAGCCACCAACACCACAGAGCTAAAGCTGTTCTCTACGGAGGAAAGGGTTAAAATAAACGTCCTGTGCCAAACAGGTGCAGGACCGATTAACATTTGTGGGATCATTTAGCTGCAGTTTTTGCTGCACAAGCAGGTCATGCCAGATACTAAAAGCAAAGGTTTAGGGTTTGTGAGTGGTAATTCTGCCACTCACAGATATGTAATATTGGATCATCAAAAAATAAATGGCAAACAGAATATTTTTGTCTCATTTGTTCAATTGAAGTCTCTGTATCTACTTGTAGGTGTGAAAATATGATGTTTTAGGTCATATTTATGCACAAACATGGACCATTCTAAAGGGTTCACAGACTTTCAAGCACCACTGTACAAAATTGGGACCACAATTTGAAATCAACTACAAAATCCTGACATCAAGTTGCTACAGTGGCTAAATCCTAACTAATGATTGTTACAGGAACGGTTTTCGTAAACTGTGTCAAAAAGGCACCTTAGAAGTACTGAAAAATATTTAACTCATTCTAATCTACTATATAATTCAGTATTACTAGTTTTTTCACGACATTCTTCTGCTTTGTCATTTTAATGAAATTCAGGGGGGCATCGATAATGAAGCATAAATCATTCGAAACATCACCTGCACAAAATATCCATAAGAAGCAACTGTACACACCAATTTTTTTCACAAACTCAACCGTTCTAACGCTTCCCTGCACTGAAACTCTCTCGTGGCAAAGCAAGACACCAAATATACCTAGACTGGCAAGTGAACAAATGGAAGTATCGCGTCAAGTCCTCATTTGCAAACTTTCTCGATAACAGAGTTGTACAGGCGCATTTGATGAGGCAAAACATTTTTTTAAAAGTCTGTGTCTAGTTCATGCACCAGCAGGAGCTATGAAAGAACAGATCTTGAGCCACTGACCCTTGCGCCGGCATAGAGTTCTGCTGCTGTACATGCTACATTTCTTTTCTTGACCATTAAGCTCTGCAATAGATCTCCATGTTCACTGTTAACACCCGATCCTTGATGTGCAAGACAGTGACTATATCCATCTTCACTCTCAATGGCAGTGTTTAATCACTAACTTCCTCTCTTCCTGTACTCCTCGTTCACTGCACCGGTAGCTTTTCAGCACAGCAAACATCTCAGCATCAGTAAAGTAATACACGAGGTCATTTCAAGCAGGAAGCCTGGGTTCAATCTTCAGAGACAAGTCATAGAGCGTGTCTTCATCCATAATCAAGGCCTTATCCAGGAGGTACTGTGTGACCTGAATATGGTAGAATGGGACCAGAATGAGAATTGAAATTACATTCTATCATCAAGCTTCTATTGTTTAAAGGAACACTTTCTTAATTTACCAGCTACCGACTATATGATCAGATTCATAACATTTGAAAATCTGTTTGCAGAACTACAGTAGATGCTTGGCCACATCCATGACCAGTTAGGCCAGACCTTTTTAATTGCTTGTTCCTCGGATGTCCCTACTTAAGATTCTACTGAGGAGGGAGGAAAAAAATATATATTTATTTTTCAGCACTTTTCAATTTCTCGAGGACTATGTGGAATCAATGCAAGGAAGGAGGAAGAAATAAAAATAATTTTTTAATTAAAAATAAAATGTATTTAATCTACAATTAAATTAAAGTGAATATGGAAAAAAATGTACAGAACAATACCACTGGCTCTCCACCGGAGGGTGGAGAAATTGTTTTCTTTGTATTCTTCAAAAATGATCGTCGGCGGATCCGCGAAACAAGCAATAAAAAAAGTCAGGCATCTAACACTGGGTTACTTGACCTACAAAGTTATGAAAAGTAATGAGATATCTGTTTGTGGCTTGATCTTGACTCACCTTCGGTTGGTGCTCTATTCTGTAGGGCGTTTGTTGGAACTGTCGGATTTCTCTAATGATATGAGATATCTGTTGGCAAACATAACGTGTGCAATTAAGATGTAGAAACATTTTGTAAAGAATAATGTATGACAGGATCACCATTTATTTGTGTAAATATAATATCCACCGTTTAATGTCCGTCTGACCTAAAGCCCATTCGTTTTAATTACCAAGTTCTTAAAAATGATAATCAATTACAATATAATTAGAAATAGAAATCTGTGTCTGTGAACAGCTGGTCATGTCAACAGTTAATCAACACCACAAATCCCCGAGCAGAGGTGAGATTTAAGGTTTGAAAGCAGAAATTTATTCATGTGTGTGGGTGCTTGTTAGCTCATGTTTGATCTAGAGACAGTTCTAACTTTGCTGATGATGTAAATTACACATTTGGTGTAAGTTATTCATTTTTGTGTAAACGATTTTCCACTACCTTTGTGTACCAAGTTTAAGAATGTATATTGGAAGTAGTAATCCTTTGTTTACAATACATCATTTGTCTATCAATGCATTTTTGGCTTCTGTCAAACAAAAACATCAGGTCGATCAAACAGGGTCATAAAAGTACATTACTGTATTTTGTATAAATACTTTTCCATAAATGAAAAATGAGCTGGCATTAGGGATGCTGTGTAGTGTATTTATGATATATTTAGGTATCATATTTGCACACAGCTTTCTTGGAAAAACAACCTGTTTGTTTACATTAAAGTGCCATGAAAATACTATGTGACTATGATAATGTGCGAAGAACATCCATTTCCGTCCACGTCCTGTTTCGCAAAATGTAAAGCAGCCATTAAACGGTGCATACTTCTACTCTGGAACAACATGGAGATTGTACCATAGACAACTTTGAACATAAGTACCCACTATCCAAAAATATATTTTTTAATTTTTTTTAAGGGAGGTTTAATCATATTTTGAAAGTGGTTGGGCATTAATTTCAAGTCCAGAGCATAAATATGAACAGCTCCTGGCTTTGTTTACCATTCTCATCTTTGAGAAGTTGACCAAACCCTCTTCAGTAAAGTTTGGGGTTCCCTCTTCGATGAAAGCCAGATCTGTTAAGTACATTCCAAGATAAGGGACGCACGGTGGGTTGCAGCTGTGGAAACAAAAAATGTTGTAGACATGCAACGAAATCTATTCATCTTACAAAAGTTATCATTCCTACTTTTTCAAGGTTTCCCTCAGATTTTTAAACCGTCCCTCTGACGACACTGTTTTCTGGAGCTTGTCCATGAGGGCTTTGGTCTGTCCACAATCACAAAAATAGATTACTTCAGAAAGAAATCCTGCATTTATGAGCCAAAGTTTCCTTTGGGTAATGCAGCCCGAATCCTGTGGGCCCTCTAGTGTCAGGCAGGCTGACTTGTGCTCACCTGTTTGCTGATTTTAGCCCATGTTTTTTTTAGTCTGTAGATAGCGCTACGGTTCAGGGCTGAGGTGATCTCCAGAACGCCGTTGTAATTGTTCAAGCAGCGGCAAATATCAGCCACAGCCACCCATTTCTCTATAGAGCTCGCCCTGGAGCCCACGTCTGTGTGGCTCATAATCTGTGAAGCTACCAGGTTACTCATCTACAAAGAGAAAGACTGAGTTAAATGTATCCCAAAACTCCTCATGTAAATCCTAAAATGCACACTCCCATAATGCGGCAAATCAATAAGTGTAATCTATAAAAAAAAAATCTCATAGCTCTCACATCATTGAAAT
Organism: Parotocinclus maculicauda; assembly: GCA_034780255.1. Classification (NCBI taxonomy): domain Eukaryota; kingdom Metazoa; phylum Chordata; class Actinopteri; order Siluriformes; family Loricariidae; genus Parotocinclus; species Parotocinclus maculicauda. Next base: position 13,484 of record JAUZSU010152918.1, read on the forward strand.
GTTGGCTGGTCTTCATGATGTATGGGGTACGCTCATTCTTGTCCATCTTCATCCAACCTTGGCCCAGAAACTCCCTGCAAGCAAAAGAGAGAGCAATTGAGAAAAAGAGAGAACGAGAGAGGACCATGACTGATCTGGTCTCACCAGCGTGAAGTTGGCATTCAGAAATTGAATGATGGAATTTCTTTGTTTGTGTTCAATTTGTAATGGTTTGTGCTATGGTTGGTGCTTACCTAGAAGGATAAAGTTAAAAAATTGAGCTTCCTGGCCACTTTTTGTGTAACATACTATAGCAGACTGAAAACAGTTTCCAGCATTAATAATACATTAATAATACAAAAAATAAAAACAACCTTCCAAAAACTAATTTTCCATTTGTGGAGATGCATCTGAAGGGTAGTGTATGTAAAATAAGTAAATTAATAGACAAGTTATTGGAATCTTGAGCACCAGAGCCAGGTAATTCCATCATCAATTGCTGTTTAACAAGCAACAGTAACACAATCAAAATGTGTTTTGCATATGTAATCAATACCTGTTCACTTTAATGGTTTAGGTCTTAAGAGTTATAATTCTTTTCTTATATCTTATCTATTTTGCAACAACTGCTGACAGAAATGTAAAAAACATGATAGTGCTCCACTCATTTTTGGTAAGTGTTTCATTTTTTATAACAGATACAATATATACACTCACTAACAATAACAAACAAATAGCACACCGATAATCAATTGTTGGGATTTGGATGTGGAGACTGCGTGTAGAAACAGTATGTAGAGACTGTATGTAGAGACTGCATGTAGAGACTGTATGTAGAGACTGTATGTAGAGACTGTATGTAGAGACTGCATGTAGAGACTGCATGTAAAGACTGCATGTAAAGACTGTATGTAGAGACTGCATGTAGAGATTGTATGTAGAGACTGCATGTAGAGACTGTAT
>JAUZSU010152939.1:0-20412 GCA_034780255.1 Parotocinclus maculicauda
AAATCCTATCTATTTTCTTCTTATTTTTCTTAAATTAACTATCTTGTAAAGCGACCTTGAGCACTGTTAAAGGCGCTCTATAAATGTCACTTATTATTATTATTATTATTATTAAACCGAGTCCGCGAAAGGTGAACCGCGAAGTATCGAAGGAACACTGTAGTCCCTCCAGCGTGTAATGAGTCTGGCCTTGGAATCCTTCCTGAGGGACACGCCTGAAGAAGCTCAACCGGGCATTGAATAGTGCACCAAATTAATTAAACTGCCTCCTCTTGATCCAAAGTAAGAGCGGCTCTACTCTGAGGATCCCACATATGGATGAACTCCTCACACAGTCACAGAAAATAAGCCAAGCCACCATGCATTGGAACTGTCGCTTGTACCCGCAACCTTACAGTTTCAATCACTACATTAGTTCAGGACCATAATAAGGATAATTGAGATTAAAGGGCAAACAGAGACGACTGACAAACCCAACAAGTAACCCTGGCTTCATTATCACTCCAATGTCACTCAACAAGGTCCCAAAATAGGAGTAGGCCTCCTCTCTCACTCTTGGAAGGAACCGTGGCCTCACTCTGAGGATTGAAATGCTCGAGTGCACATGATAAACATGGTTCCTGGTCATTTCACAGAGATTAGACTGAGAACTGGATCACCTATTACGGGACTAACCTGCCTAAGTTCTGCCCACAGTGCCCAGCGTTGCTCAGCGTCCAGAGAGTCGTCCTGACCCAAGAACTCAACGCATTCCGTCAGCTCCCTTCTCTTCATTCGACTGAGCTGATACCAGCGCCAGGCGGACGGAAAAGTTCCTCGGATTTCTGCGCAGGTCGGGGCTGGCTCTGACAGTTCAGTTCAGATTTAAGGTCACATGAATCACTTCTGATTAAGTATTGTAACTGGTGACAGATGCAGGAGATTGAAGATGTATAAATGTCTCACCTCTTCTCAGCCACGTACGCCCTTTGATGATCCTCTGAATGAGGCTGTAAATCTTGTCTTTTAGTCCTTTTGGGTCTGCGCACATTTTACCCTGAGCCATGTCTTTAAAATGCCACTGACTCTGCAGGATCTGTTCGACCGTGTCTTTACCTAAATCATTCTAGAAATGAAAAGGCCTTCAATGTCAGGTTAGAACACAGACAGATTTACAGTCACAGACAGACAGATAGAAAGACAGTTAGGTAGCTGGTTTAAAGGATGTATGGATCGATACAGACAGACAAAAAAACAGAGATAGGTAGGTTCATTTGTGTGTTTATTCATCTATTGAACGTCATATCAGCGTTGGTTACAACCATCTAATTAACGTCTGTTCGCCTTAAAAACAAAGGGCTTAACAATTATAACAAATTATAATAGGAAATAATAATATAAGTGTTTTGAATCCAGACATTGCAGCTGTAAACAGCTTAAAAAAAGTTTAGCATGTGACTGCTATAAATATAATTTATGTCATATGTCATGTTTGCTTATGTTTATATTTCAGTTTTACAGTGTACAGTGACTCAGGAATCATTCCCTCTTGGTTGTGTGCAGCCAGCATTGTGTTTGTTTATGTTTATGTTTCGGTTCTACAGTGTACAGTGAGCCAGGAATCATTTCCTCTTGGTTGTGTGCAGCCAGCATTGTGTTTGTTTATGTTTATGTTTCAGTTCTACAGTGTACAGTGACCCAGGCCGCTCCACCATGGGATTGAACCCAGGACCATCTTGCTGCGAGGCGGCAGTACTACCCACCGAGTCACCGTGCCACATTTCTACGTTGCGTGTGATGGTTAATGTGTGCCTGTATCTGAAGAACCATTAAGTGACATGTAAAATAGTTTGAGCTCTGAACTCAACTTTCTTTTTCGCTGCTATGTGTGAAGCATTTTCATAAAGTTTGAATGCAGTTTTCTTGAAAACATATCCTTTCTAAATGCATTACAGCAGCATAAAAAAGGCTATATGACTATAGTAATGTCCGGACAATGACCGTTTTGGGTAACATCCTAATTCAGTCGTTAACAGTTGTATTTGTGGCAACACATACTTTTCATAATAACTGTACTTGTCAAGCACACTCACAACGGGGTAATTTAGAGAGACAAATTGACCTCTAAATGCAGAATGTGGGAGGATACTGGAGTGGCCAGAGAAAACCCACATGGATATGGAGTCAGAATCAAACCAGGGATCTTTGCAGTCAACAGTAATAATTTGCTCCACCTTGCCATGAAAGGATAGACAGAGAGACAGACAGACAGAGAGACAGACAGACAGATAGATAGATAGACAGACAGAGAGACAGGCAGAGAGACAGAAGGCAAACAGACAGGTAGATAGACAGGTAGATAGATAGATAGACAAACGGACATACAGACAGACAGACAGACAAATAGACAGACAGACAGACAGAGAGACAGACAGACAGACAGAAGGCTAACAGACAGGTAGATAGATAGATAGATAGATAGATAGATAGATAGATAGATAGATAGATAGACAAACGGACAGACAGACAGACAGACAGACAGACTGATAGATAGATAGATAGAAAGATAGATAGATAGATAGATAGACAAACGGACGAACAGACAGACAGACAAACGGACAGACAGACAGACAGACAGATAAATAGATAGACAGACAGATAGATAGATAGATAGATAGATAGATAGATAGATAGATAGATAGATAGACAGACAGATAGATAGATAGATAGATAGATAGATAGATAGATAGATAGATAGATAGATAGACAGATAGACAGACAGATAGATAGATAGATAAATCCCAGCAGCAACTTCTGAAATCAACATTTACCCAAAATATTTAGGGTTGTCATTTTTATACTCCTGTATTATAGAAATAAGTAATACCACACGTGCCTTCATGAATATATTAAAGTATATATAAGTTCTGATAATCTGCATACTGTGTTCTTTCATTCACCCCCTACCTGCCTGAAAGGCACACATGGTTTCACCCTCCCACGTGATCGATTTAGCGGTTAAGACTTAGCTAAAAGAAAAAAAAAGTAGAAAAAGAGAAGGAGAAGGGGGAGTGAGTAAACAAAAAGAGGGTATTTCTGACCCAAAAAACAGGTGAGCTCGAAGTGGCCCAAACTATTTCTATTTAAAGAGACTTTAGCGGTTTATTTGTATATACAGTACAGTACGGGAATTTCAGCAGTCATAACCCAACAAAGTTATCCTCAGCTCAGCAGCTTGTAAAATGCACACTTTTAGTTTCAAAAGCAATAATATAATTAACTTTTTTTTCAGGAAGAACGAGCAGCGCCTTTTCTTTTTGTTATAATGCACCCGGAAAATACGAGATAAGGTGAGCTCACCAAAGTACATTATTTAATAATCTATTTTCAGTCTTAAGAAACCAAACAGTCGAATACTTCAGTAAATTGACATTCAATATATTTACATAACTAGAATGTCAGCTAGATGTTACAGTGTAATACCAGGATTGATAGCTGCTATATGTTTTCCTGTTTATTTTTGTAGTTGAAGATACACAAAAGCATAAGAACAAACTAGAAATCTCACATTCTCTGGTGAAATGTCAGGACAAAATGTCAGGTTAAAGTACTGTAGTAGTTCTACAGGGTCCAAACTTTGGTGCTACAGCCCTGCTTACAAACACTATCATTACTCAATACCTTAATGCTCTTACTAGCTCCATTTTCCATACAGGATTCTAAACTTGGTCTCGGCAAACTTTTTTTCTTCCTTTTTTGAACCACAGGGTGAGTTAAAGGACACCGGACACCCTTTTATTTCAGCAAAAAAAGGGAAAATGTCATATGACATATCTGATACCTATCTGACATATCTGGCACTGTGGTAGCCTAGCGGTTAAGGTACTGGACTTCTGACCTGATGGACCTGATGGTCCAGGGTTCAAGGTTCAAATCCCACCTCTGCCAACCTGCCACAGTTGGGTCCTTAAGCAAGGCCCTTAACAATTCATTGCTTGAGTTGTAAGACTGTATGAGTTGTAAGTCGTTCTGGATAAGGGCGTCTGCCAAAGGCCATAAATGTAAATACTCCAGCAAGTAATGGGTGTGGGGGCCTATCTTTTAGGCTATGACTGAGAACATGGCCGCCATCTTGAAAGCTGCTAAATATTTCCAATCTGAAGGTGGTAGCACGTCAAAGAAGAGCAGATTTGTTTTGGAAATCGATTGATGCAATCCGATTTGCCATATCTCTTGTGGATCAACTAGGGGTGTCACGATTCTCTAAATCCTCGATTAGATTTTATTTCTGATTTCAGGGTCACGATTCGATTCGATTCTCGATTTTCTTTTTCTTTTTTTTACAGCAGAGAGGCCTACGCCGGTTTTAGATTAGTCTAAATTTACAATATCTTATTTAAAAAGTTGGGTTTGATATAAGTGATACAAGTGATCTGTAAAACACCACATTAGGCACTAATGGTCAAATTTAAATAATTTATTTAAGATAAATGTAACAATCTTGTTCTCAGTGGAAAACAACAAAAACAAACAAATTATTATAATAACAAAAATGAGAGGTCACAGAGGGTACCTGCTATCTAGTGGCTTTTTTTGATAGCAGCAATGTGCACTATTAAAACAGCAATGTGCAACATAAAATAAATAATAATAAAATACAGGACCAGTCATGTACAAAATAATAAAACAAATAGAGCCTTAACAAACTAAACACTATCCTACAAAATATCCTAAAAATTAAGACTTTTTCGGTCCCTGAGAATGACAATTGTCATTTTTTACATTCTTCTTTCAAGTTTTTTTCTTTAACAAAGATGTATTATTAATTTTATCTGGAGAGAAAGATGCTCCTTGAGGTACCAAAATTATTAACATATTTGAGGCTAGACAAAACAACTGTTATTTTTACATTTTCAAGTTTTTCTTTAAGAAGACGAGAATGTCCACATTCTCTGGAGAAAGGGCTGCTCTTTGAGCAGTCACAATGTCCCCTGCTGTGGAGAACACTCGCTCACTTGCTACACTTGTTGCTTGCACAGCAAGATAATATTTGGAAAGCCTGGACAAATTTGGGTACTGATGCTCATTGTTTTTCCACCATTTCAGTGGATTTGCATCCACAGAAATGATTTTTGCCATCCTGTATAGCTCAATCTCCTCCTTGACAACATCAGGCCATAATTTTGGTGTTGTTGGTGTAGTGGGGGCTGTACTATAAAAGTCACCAAACAGTTCACTGAGTGTGGTTCTCTTTGCTGGGGGGCTGCCTTCACTGGATGCTGCAGTTTCTGGGTCCTCTGCAAGGTTTTGGCTAGTCCCTTGTCCTTGGGCCTGAGTTTAAAAAAATATATAAATTTATAAACGTATCAGTATTTCAACTATAAGATACATTTGCATCACTATTAATAGTGGGCATTTCATCATATGAATTTCAATTGGTCACATACCTGTGTGGGATGCTTTTGTAGGATTTTCTTAGCCAGACTGTTGAATATCTCTTTCCGAGAGGGGTCGTCCAGATGGGGTAAAGACTTGAACCGAGGGTCCAAGGCAGTGCTCTCATTCAGGAACTGTTGAAGACTGGGATTTGAATACCTCCTTCCAATGTTGGTTGCTATAGCCGATTTAACATCCTTCACAATCTGTGAATCTGTAACACTGTGTTTCATTGCTGTGAGAATGGAGTGTTTAAATGGCAGGATCATAGACACAGTGGGCTGCTGTTCTGAGCTCAGTAGAGTTGTGATTGTTTTCATGGGCTTCAGAACCTCAACCACATCCTCCAGAACAGTCACATCTTGATCAGAGAGTGTGATGAGATCTTTGGCATTCATTTTAACATCTTTTTCTGTGAGTGCAGAACAAACAGCAGCTTGTTGCTCTAAGTAGCGTGTAAGCATGTCATAGCTGGAGTTCCACCTTGTAGCGACATCTTGAATCAGCTTGTAAGGAGGAAGCTGGAGCATCTCTTGTTTGGCCTTTAAGACAGCTGCTGCAGTCGTGCTCTTATGAAAGAAGGTGACCACTCTCCTGACTTTGCCCAAAAGACGAGAAATCTGGTTTACTCCCAACCCCTTCTGGGATGCCAGGTTTACTGTGTGTGCAAAACACCCTATATGTGGTGACAATCCAGCTGCATTTGAGGCATTGACAATGTTTTTGGCATTATCTGTGGTCACAGGGATGGTTGTATTTTGTCTATCCAGTTTCCATTCTAATACTGCTTCCTGTAGCACTGCTGCCAAATTATCACTTGTGTGTGATTCATAGATAGGGCGAGTTTGAAGGACTGGACTTTCAATCTCCCATTCATTATTGACATAGTGTGCTGTCACTGTAATGTAGGTCTCAGTTGCTCTTGAGGTCCAGCCATCTGTTGTTATGGCAACTAACTCCGCATTGCTTAGACCCCTAAAAACTTTTACTTTAGTGTCTTCATACATGGAGGGCAACACTTTGGTTGTAAGATGCGACCTGCTGGGAATACTGTAGCGTGGCTCAAGTACACTAATTAAATGTTTAAACCCAGCGTTTTCCACCACTGAATAAGGCTGCAGGTCTGCTGCTATGAATAGCCCTATAGCGTTAGTTATTGCTTTAGCGCGAGCTGAGGTCTGTGCCAATTTTACTCCAAACGAAGATTGAATAGTTGGCTGGACCAATAATGTTGTTTTTCCAGTCAAATCAACATCTTTGTGATGCCGGCTAGTGTGTCCAGCCATGTTCGTAGTGTTTCCCGTAGCCGCGTAAGGTACACGCGTGTAGCACATCTTGCACACTTGTGTCCTTGTCGACAACACGAACGCTGTCGACACAACTCACCGTGAACACAAAATACTTCCATACTGTTGATTTAAGCGAAACAGGAGCAGCCTCCAGCTCCGGTTCTGCACTCTGTGTTTGTGTGTGTGAGACTGATCTTGAGATGATATAACCTTGTTTGTGTTGCTGAGATGGCCACTGATGCCGATAGCGACGTTAAATAAACTAACAAAACACTGTACTGATCCAGTAGAGCACATTTGGGATGGGGCAGACGACATTTGCATAAAGGGTGTGTAGCTGAAAGGTATGTGACATCTGTAATGTGATCTTGTCACATTAGGGTGGAAGATCTGAGGAATTATTTCACCCTGTTGTTGAATCTATGGCACAAAGATTGAAACAGTTCTGAAAGCAAATGGGGGTCCATCCCAGTACTAGCAATGTGTACCTAATAAATTGGAATGTTGATGGATCTTTTATTTCTGGTCTACAAGTAAAAAATTATGTACAGCATGTAGAGGTGCACCGGTCAGTGACTGGAATCAGCTGCATGCGTAACACGTAAACAACACAGGACCTTTTACTTTAGTGTGTGTGTGTGTGTGTGTATATGTATGTGTGTGTATATATATATATATATATATATATATATATATATACGTATATGTATACACACACACACATTACTATTGAGGGAGTTAGGATTTATTTTGGGCATAGCAGTGTTTTCAGGATTGAAGCTCTTCATCTGTTTTCAAAACGTTCGGAGCAACTTATTTAGTAATATGTTTAAAACAGCATCACCCTCCTATGTGGCATTTGACAAACAAAACTTCTGAACTTATTTTTTGCTGTCCTTGCTGACAAGAACCCCTGCTAGTTTTGTTTTATAGAAGTATGCTCTGAAATGTGAGCAAACAATTTATTCAGAGTTGAATCCTAACTTGCGCACACACAATGACTACTGACTTATGTTCATAACTTTAGTATTTGACCATGCATCTTAATTCAACATGTTTTTTTCTCTTGTTGTGCTTTGTGCAGGCATATGCAGGGTCTTTAGCAGCTCAAGATGTTCAACAAGTCATTTGCTACTCCCTTTGGGGGAGGAACAGGAGGATTTGGGACTTCATCCACGTTTGGACAACAAAGTAAGGAAAACCACTGTTGTACATGTTTTCTTTTTTTATAGATGATAATTTTATGCAAGATGGTGCAGATAGTTTTTATTCTTAGATTAATTTTGGTGTCTTTTATATATTATATACAAGTAAATAACTTTCCTTATGAAGGACCTTAATTTACTGTTTGCTAGACTAAAATGAATAACGCAATCTCATAACAAAAAATGAGTAGTTTCTAGAATATTGCAAAGCATTTGTGCGATTACGTCTGTCAATTCTAAGCATTTTTTGTCCAGTACATTGCTGTCTTATGTTTGTGATGAACTGTTATACAGTGACCTCTCACTTGTATATTGCTTGATTGCTTTTATTGCTTTAGATACTGGGTTTGGAGCAACGGGTGGTTTTGGCGCCTCTGCTTTTGGGAGTGGAAATAATACTGGAGGTCTATTTGGGGCAACACAAAACAAACCTGGTATGGTACTTTATGATCATCTTTGACTGTCCAGTTTTAATTGTGAGCAATCACAAGAGGGATGTTTTGGTACCATAATCATGATACTGTGGGAAAAGAAGTACTTCGAGTTTGTGATGATATTTTCACTGTGGAGATTCTGCTGCTCTGTATGCTCATGTCTGTGCCAAACGGAGAGCAAAGGAAACCTCCATGGTTTTTACTTTTAAATTGGCTGCACTGAAGTGTAGTGTGCTTCTCCCTCTCCCCCCTCCCCTCACCAGTGCCCGCATCTCATGTTAAGAGGAATACCTTCAGTTGTATGATTGGTGATTTTCAGCCAAGTAGAGACGAACGTATTGTATACTGGAAGGTTTGCCCATACAGCAACTTCCATGTCCCGGTACACTACTTAGAACAGTGGACAATGTTTTGATGTGGTTCTGCTTTTTACCAATAACAATTTCTAGAAAGAAAACCTTGGCTTGGGTTACAAGTGAAATGCAGACATTGCCAAGCAAGGAGCTTCTCTACGTGCTTATGTTACTGTGTTTACATGCACTTAATAATCTGATAACTGCAGAAAATCTGATTCTCCCTGTAAACCGATAAAGCAGTATACATGCAGTTGAGTAATCAGATAATGGGAAACTTCCTGGTTTTACATAACCTAGGGAATAATTAACCTTCTGCTTGGCAATCAGCCAATCTCGCATATGTGAGGTAAACTTCAGTTTTCAATATTAAATGATCAAATTCTTCATTAATTTTAGTATATATTGGATTTTAGCGTTTCTACAAAGTGTTTGACAGACGTTTAACTGGTGTCGCATTTACTTCCAGACTTGCCAGATCCCATGACAGAATCTTTTACCTGGTCTATGTAAATAATACCAAAAGGAGTGAAACCGCTATGAATAAGCGTCTGAATGTTTTTTTCTGCTAGCTGCTGTGTAGACTGCCAAATCCAATTAAAAATTGAGAACTGGTATACATGAGATTACAGATTACTGGGGTAAAACCACCTCTCTTTATCAAAATACTTAATCTGATTTCTGGCCATGTCGTGTACATCACCACATCAGTAATCAAGTAACTGCAGAAATCTGGCTATCATTGTATTATTAAATGCATGTAAATGCACTCATTGTTTACCACTCATGAATACCTTTGTGGTCACACTTTTTTTGAATACTTTTTCAGAAAAGCTAATTGATTCTCAAGTAATTTTTTGGACGATATATAGTTTCATTTTAAGGCAATTTTTTAAAATCTTAGGCAAAGCATAGCATTTACTCTTACAATCGCATGTACTCCTACAATTTTAAGAGCTGAATAGTAAGAGATGATAGGGATGTTGAGCTAAATTTAAATTAACCTATTGTACAACTGATTTGGTGTGTTCTCTGCTCATCCAGGTGGACTCTTTGGCTCCAACACTTTCAGTCAGCCTGTTACATCCTCCACAAGCAGTGGGTTTGGATTCGGTGCGACAAGTGGAACCTCCAACAACCTCTTTGGAAGTACCAACACTGGCGGTGGAGGACTTTTTTCACAACAGAGCAATGCATTTGCTGCTAATAAACCAGCTGCATTTGGCAGTAAGCTAAGAATAATCTGGCTGATTATTGTGCACAGTGAACCATGATTCTAATATGAGACTTAAGATTTATTGTCAATTTTGTTTTGCAGCTTTTGGCACCAGTACCAGCAGTGGTGGCCTGTTTGGGACAACCAACACCACCACCAACCCATTTGGGGGAACCTCTGGGTCCTTGTTTGGCTCATCAAGCTTTACTGCCACCCAGCCTGGAACGACTGTTAAATTTAATGTAGGTTCAGTCATCTGTTGAGTGTTTTATAGCATCTACTTGAGTGGAATAACGAGTCATTTTAAAGATAATTTACTTTGACTTTCTGTTTCAGCCACCAACCGGAACTGATACAATGGTAAAGAGTGGTGTGACAACCAGTATCAATACCAAACACCAGTGCATCACAGCCATGAAGGAATATGAGAATAAATCCCTAGAGGTGAGCTGTAGTCTCAGGTCATACTTAGGCATGCAGATCATCTATATTATTGTTCTGCCTTTAATTGGTGTTTTGTTATGAATTTTAATGTGTTGTGTTCTGCTTTTTATGAACTAAGGCTTGAAGACTACCAGGCAGGCAGGAAGGGTCCCTCCAACCCAATGGCAGCCAACGCAGGCAGCCTTTTTGGAACAACTCCTGCAGCAACTCCCAGCACTGGTACTGGCTTGTTTGGCTCATCGGGTACTGGCTTCAGCTTCAACCAGAACAAGACCTCGTTTAGTACCGGTAAGTGAATGTGTCTCTTAGACTCTCGTTTACAGTGCTAGATCAAGGAGATCAAGCCTTAATCTTGTAGTTTTTAGTGTGGTATGCATTAAAAACATGTAGCTAATGAATGCCTGTTCTGGTATTCATCCTCTTGATAATGTATGTAATATATATTGTTAATAACTTTTCTTTCCTTATTATAGGTGGCACTGGTTTTGGTGCAACAGCAGGTGGTCTATTTGGCCAGCAGCAGCCAGCAACTAATAGTCTGTTCAAGCCCTTTGGACAAGCTACCACCACCCCGAACACTGGCTTTTCATTTGGTGCAACCAACACCATGGGCCAGCCCAACACAAGCAGCATGGTTAGTACTGGCAAAACTACCACACAACTTTAGTTGGGGGAGGGCTTGAGATTAGATGACAGAAATTCCAACTCATTTTCAAGTTTAAGCCAATCATGTACCAAGTACCAGGTCTTAATGGTCTTAAATATAATTCATTTTTAAATAACTTTAAATAGCTGGCATTTCTAGTGACAATTAAGGAACCCGCATGTTGGCCACTTAAAATTATCATCTCTTTTGTTGGTGTTAATGGAGAAACTGCCCAGGAATTAAGTGGGAGAAATATGAATAAGTAAAGTTGTTTTTACCTCTGAAGTGTAACCACTGTAAAACGAAGCACATTTTCTTGAATGCTATTAAACAAAAACTTGAGTCCTCTGCAACCGAATAAAAACAAAAGTTTAAAATTGTTAACCAAACTCAATTGTATCTTCACATATATTAAATAACCTAGTGACAATTTACCTTTTTCTCAAAACAATGAAATAAAATTTATTTTGAAATAATGTGTACTTTTTCTCTATGAAAGTAATTTGTCTGCAATTAAAATGAATTAAGTTTTATAAATAGATGGGCATATGATGTATTGTTGCTGCCTTTGATGTACAGAAAATGCAGTTGCTTTACATAGTCAATCTTGACGATGGCCAAAGTGATATTTTTACATTGTGATGGATCGTTACACCCCTAATTCATAGTCATAATTTGGTGAGTCAGAGTTGTTTAAACTGAATTACTTAATTTCGTGTCCTTAGCCGCGTGTATACGCAGTGCGGGGGGAAGCACTGGATGTCATGCGGTTTATGTGCTGGAGACTATTGGATTGGGTTCATCTCTAATAATATTTAATATGGTAATAAATATGCAAAAGTTGTTGCTTGCTCTCCTGCACCGCTCAGTGCAGACTTGTTCAGTTTGACTAGAAGCATATCACCACCAAACTTGCTGGCCATGCCGAATAATTTGATGGTAACTAAATACATTTGAAAATAGATCTGTTATTATGCATCATGTGCAATATCAGTAAATATTATCTTATTAAAGCGTGTTTTATATGGGTTTCGACCAATGTGTTTTTTAATGGAGCACTGGTGATGTGTGAGCATGACTGCTCTATTTTGGGCAAACCTATGTTATTAATGTTTTGACTATAATAAGAAAAATGGTGCTCTGATACAGTGTGCATGGACATGGTTACAGTAACACTCCTATTTAAATCCCAACTATAACACACAGGGTGTTTTAATCTGTTGGCACCTAATCAATTCCACTTAACCACTGTAGCAAATAATTAAAGCAATGGAACTGGATGATGTTCTGAATGTTGAGGTTTTCTTACTTCCGCTTAGGCTTTCATATTGCTTCATAGTTAATTATCAAATTATGGCTGTTTAAAATATGTTTGTAAATTGTAGTGTTAAGCTCTAGCAAAACGACGTTGTAATGTCAAATGTGGTGGCACTTTGTGCAGGAGGACATGTTGCATTTGAAGCATTATTTAACTTTTTTTTTGTTGCTTCCAGGGCCTGTTTGGGAACACAGCACCGTCCCAGGCTGGAGGACTGTTTGGAAACACAGCCAACACCAGTACGGCCACAGGCTTTGGCACAGGCACTGGGCTTTTTGGGCAAACCAATGCCGGTTTTGGGAATGTGGGTACACAGGTGACTTATGGAAGCCCCCAGACTCGAGATGAGATTTCAGGCTTATCCAGAGTCTTTACAAATACATATTTGATTTATGAATTCTGTCCATAGGCATGGAAATTGATTATGCAGACAGTGTCTGTTAATGAACTGGTTTGCTTCATTTATTTAATAGGCTACATGCTGCAGTGGTGCTTTACATTTTTATATGGTAGTAAAATGCCCTTGTTGTTGCAGAACTTGTTTGGTAATAAACCTGCTGGATTTGGTACCACCACCACCAGTGCTCCTTCCTTTGGCACAGGGACTGGTCTGTTTGGCAACAAGCCCACACTCACTTTGGGTACCAACACCCAAACATCCTCATTTGGTAAGCAGTCTTAGTAAGAAACATTTTGTAAGTTAAATTTAGTTTTATTTCTAACATCTATGTATCGTTTCTGTACTGTGTGTATTTTAGGGTTTGGGGTCAATACTGCTGGAGGGAACTGTCTGTTTGGAAACAAAACTGGTGCTGGTACCTTAGGAGGAGGTCTTGGAGCAGGTTTTGGAACTGGTATGTGCAGTGTCTTTTAGGAGATGTATAAGAAACAATTTGTTTAAACAAGTCTTCAGTTCTTTGTATTGGATCTGAGGAGCTTCCTTCTTTCGCCTTTCAGGTGTAGGTACAGGACAGACATCTCTTTTTGGAAACAACCAGAACAAAATGGGCACAGGTCTGGGTACAGTTGGGACGTTTGGGACTACTGGTTTTAACACAGGAGGCAGTACACTGAATTTTGGTGCACCGCAGCAACCTGTTGGTCAGTATTACTTCTAAGCACTATTACAGGAGACTTTATTTTATGTTGTCTGTTTGTCTGCCTGGATCTCTATTCAAACAATTGTGAAGTGTAGTTATTTATTAAAAATGTGCTTATAGAGTAAATTAATTATGCATCTCCATGTTTCTTTTCCAGCTCTGACTGACCCCAATGCAGCGGCCCAGCAAGCAGTGCTGCAGCAGCAAATCAACGCCCTTGCCTATGCACCTTTTGGAGATTCCCCCCTCTTCAGAAACCCACTTTCAGACCCCAAGAATAAAGAGGAGGTGGGCTTTACAATCTAATTACAGTACCCTTCAATCAATATATATGATTAGGTGGGTTTTTAACAATTCAACTGCCTCGCTTACTGCCAGTTGTTTGAGCCTTGTGTAGGTGTCTTGTGCTATGGCAATATTATATTCTTCATTTTCTTCTTCACAGCAATTAATTGTTGGCAAATCATTAAGGAATGCTTCTTCCCACTCAATAAAAATACATAAAAGAACAATCTGAGTTTAGAAGCGGAAGAGGAATTGAAGCATGAATTACATTTACTAGAGGCTGGATTAATTTTTTTTTTATTTACTGTCAAACAAAAAAATTTGGGGGAAACCAAAAATAGAACAAATAATGTAGACATGCTTGTATTTTACACTTTTCAGTTTGAGTTGCAGCAGATTAAGAATTTTGGTATAATTTTACAATCTATGGAGACATTAGAGGAGCAAGCTGTTAAGACTGTTACATTTACGGCATTTAGCAGACGCCCTTATCCAGAGCGACTTACAACTTATACAGTCTTACAATCCAAGCAATTGTGTCTAAAGGACCTTTCTCAAGGGCCCAACTGTGGCAGCTTGGCAGAGGTGGGATTTGAACCCTTAACCTTAACCGCTAGGCTACCACAGTCCCTACTGTTGTCATTGTCACTTATGTTATTCCAGACTGTTATGTCAGATATCAATGATACATTGTTTTTCATTAAAGAAAAAAAACTTCTCCTTTTAGTCTCGTCCTCAGTTTGGCATGTTCAAAATATCAGTTTCAGTCAAGACTGTTTCAATGCATCAGTAGTTAGTAGTTTTTTGTTTGCTTTCGCATTGTGATGCTTTATGATGGATTGTTGTTTTCTCTTTTATTAGCGCTTAAAGCCCACAAACCCAGCAGCCCAAAAAGCCCTGACAACCCCTACGCATTACAAACTGACCCCTCGTCCTGCCACACGTGTCCGCCCCAAAGCCCTGACATCCTCAGGCTCTGGAAAGAATCAGCTGTTTGATGGCCTAGATGATGATGAACCTACTCTCACCAATGGAGCTTTTATGCCTAGGTAAGTCATGTCAGTGTACAGAAGAGCCCACAACCCAGTAATGGCTTGTAATGATCGTGATGATAATATTTATTATAATTTTATATTTCTTCTCTGCTGTATTTAGGAAGAGTATAAAGAAGCTGGTGTTGAAGAACCTGAATGGCAGCAGTCTTTATAATAGCCCACTGAGCAGGGAGACTGATGACTTAAACTCTCCTTCTGAATACCCACAGAATGGCCTTGGGTATGATTTACATTTTTTTTAAGCCTCCTTGAAATTTTATAGTTGCACACTAGTTCCATTAAGAATGCATTTTATGCTAGTTTTTAAGCTTTATGCATGTTAGCCATTTCACTATTGTACAACTAGTACAAAAAGTTGAAACATTTTGCTTCATTTCCAGCCTGAGAGGAGATCTGAATGAAACTCGAGATGCTGAGCTAGAGGGTGGAGCCGACGACTATCTGCAAGTCTCCAAATTTTATACCAACCCAATTGCCAAGCCAATTCCACATACTCAGACCAGCCCCTCATTGCAAGACACCATCACTGAGCTGAACGTAAGGAGAGCCCTCAATGCCCGTGATGGCCTGGATCTCAGCAGTGAGGAGATCTCTCTGGGAGACGAGTCAGTTCAGGAAGAACGAGACGAGGAGCTGGAGGCCCAGAAACCACCTCACCCAGCTGGTAATTAATTCCTCTTTCTTTCTAAAGCTTTTATTCTGTGTTTAATACAAGCACACGAGTTTCATGACCCTTTTATTTCACTGAAGAAAAAGAAGAGTTGTTAATTTTCCTCTCCCTTCACATGTCTACAGGTATAGTTCTCTCTCGAGTGGGCTACTACACCATCCCATCCATGGAGGATCTGGGAAAGATGTTGAATGAAAATGGCGAGTGTATAGTGGAGAACTTCACCATTGGAAGGAAAGGTAAACTTTGTATTAGTGGTCGACCCATGTTTTTTTTGTTTTTTTTTTATGGCTGAAGCTGATATTTAGAGAGCATAGTGACTGAGTGAGTGAGTCAAAAGTAACAGGACATGTCAAGGGTACAAGACACTGAACTGCATACATGCGACTTCTGTACTGCAGGTTATGGATCAATTTTCTTTCCTGGTGAGCTGAATTTGACGAACATCAACCTTGATGAAATTGTACACTTCAGACGGAAGGAAGTTATAGTCTACCCTGATGACAAAGATAAACCTCCAGTGGGAGAGGGCATTAACAGGTGAGTAGCACTTTCACTTGGACTTTACAGAATTGACTTCCATTGAGAGATTTCTGTGGCTGATTTGCATGTGCTGTACTTGTATTTATTTCTTACTTTACAGACGAGCAGAAGTAACTCTTGATGGTGTTTGGCCTAATGACAAGACCACCTGCACTCAAATTAAAAGTCCTCAGCGCCTGAGTGAGATGAGCTATGAGGGACGGCTGGAGAATGCATCTCGCAAGCAAGGTGCTCGTTTCCTGGAGTACAGACCTGAGACTGGATCTTGGGTGTTTGAGGTTAGAGATTTTTCATGAGCAAGATCAGTCTTGTTCATTTTGTTTGGCACTTACTTAGTATTTATAGAAAGCGCACACACACACATACACACACACACACACACACACACACGTATGTATGTATGTAGGTGTATTATGTGTATATATAAATATATATGAAACACTCTAAAGGTCAGCTACCTTCTGATAAAGGATTTGTCAGTTTCGGCCCTCTGAAGTATTCCTTTTCCTTGTACAGTTTTTTTTATATATACATATATATATAAAAAAATGCTCGTTACTGCTAATTATCTAATCTGCCATTTTTATGGCACCAAAGTGTATTCAGTTGTGTACTGTAGATATGGTCAATGATCTGCTGAAGTCCAAACCAAACATTAGAGTGGGAAAGAACGGTGGTTTAAGTGACTTTGAACATAGATCAGCTCATTTAGCACCAACAACAATGCTGAGTATTTTGAAAACTGCTTATCTAGTGGTATTTTCTCACACACAGCAGTCTCTGGGGTTTGCATAGAATGGGTTATGGTTTAGAGCTTAATGTTTAAAAACAGCTAAATAATTTCACCGCAATCACCTAGTAAAACACAAGCTTAAAAGTATTGAGTTAATTCAAAGGAAGTTAATTCCATCGTTTCCTCTGCAGGTGGCACACTTCTCCAAATATGGCCTGCAGGATTCTGACGAAGAGGAGGAGGTTCCACCAGCCAAGACTGATGCAAAGAAGCTCAAAACGGCTATCCCAGCTGGACTGCAGCAGCTTCCACTGTCGCAGCAGCAGCAGCAGATGGCGCCACAAGCTCAGGTAGACTGAGGAATACACTGCGCCTGACACATACTGGGTTCATCTGTACTCGCTGTGCCTCCTGTGCCCACACTGATGATACTAATAACTAAAAAGCTGATTATTTGTAATTAAATGTATCTTTATGAATGTGCTAGCTTCACATGCTGAAAAGGCATTCTGTAACATGTAGTGTGCTACTGAGCATATCGTTTCCTTGAAAGAATATTTTCAAAAATGTTTAAAAGTTTAATTATTTTAGATAATACAACATAGAACCTGATGTATTTGAAGGCTTGAGTCATAACTGACTAGTCATGTGTTTGAGAATGACTTGTATTTCTGTCTCAGGATTAGTGAGTAATATCTATACATTTAAAGATTTTTAAATAATTTGTTTTTGCCAAGATGAGTGACATTTTTTGCAAATGAATGTGTGGTGTGTGGTGCACGTATGAAAATTTATTTTCTGCGTGTTCTCCATTTAAGTGGTCTTATGAATGGGTTGTGGTTTGTGTGTGCGTATTTAATTATGTCATGTATTTCAAGATTAAATAAAGTTGCAATAAACATTTGTGTCATTTTTGTACGTAGAGCTGCTAAAGAAGAGCCTCTGTAGTTTTTGGATTTTCCATGACTCTCATGGTGTAATTTGTGACGTTTTTATGATATTATTTAATATTTAGTTTTTTAATGATTTGCCAGAAATGTGTATGCATATGTAGACTTACATTAATGTGTCTTTGCACATGCATGTAGAGTACGGCAGTGCTGGAGCTTCTGAGCTGCGTGTCTGAGCTGGACAGTGACATGCCGGAGATGCCGGCAGATGGGGTGGTGTGTGAGGAGGATGAGAGTGTGTTGGAGGATGACACAAGGATGTGTTTGAGAGCAGAAACCCCTGTTGAACCTGAGCCCATCTCTGCCTCCAGCCAGATCGCCTCCTCGTTAGGAATCAACCCTCACACTTTACAGGTAGTGCATGGTTTTGGCAGCCCTCACACACCAGTTCTGTGCGTGCTCAAGTGTGTCCGAGTTGCCAATCGTGTTTTTAATAGCTCCAGTAAATCTCTGACCTTGTCATGATCAGTTGCTGCGGAAAGTGTATTAAGTTACAGGAAAATGTTCACTGATGTGCCCTGTCTAGGGTTGTGTGACCAGCTTTCCCACTACTCTGATCAGGATGAAGCGGTTAAGAAACTAAATGAATGTGCTCTGAGACCCAGGCCTGATACAGAGATGCTTATTTATGTAACTGCAATGCATTAGTGCCTTTATTCAATCTGTGAGACACCGACTTGCCAACAATTCCATGTAATTGTATTTTGTGTCGTTTTGTATTGCTGCACAGCTTTAGCCTTGTTCAAACACGAATGAACAATTTCTAATTGTGAAACATGCAGTATTGGGTGGGTATTTGTAAATGCAAAACCTAAATGTAAACTACACTATGGGACTGTGGTGGCCTAGCGGTTAAGGTAGTGGACCATGGCCAAGAAGATCCAGAGTTCAAATCCCACATCTGCCAAGGTTCCATAACCCACAATTGCTTAAATGTTAAGATGCTGTGGTTAAGATGATCCAAATCTCTTTTATTTGAATTGTGTAACAATGCTCATGGTAACAGGCACATGCAGTGCCTATAACAATCATCACACCCTGTGATAATTCTTTTTGTCACTTAACCAACTGAAAATGAAATTAAATTGTAGTTTCTCGCTGTATTTAAGCATTAGAACATTAAACATCAAAGTAAAAAAAAAAAAATTCTGCGCAATTCTATTATATAAAAAAAATAAAATTACATTTGTCAATACCTGTTTTGGATTACTGCTCTTACCCTTTAGGGTAACAATTGCTGTGGCCTGGGTACAACCAAACTGCTTTCAGATTGATTTGACCTGATTTATGTAAAAAAAATATATATATTTGCAATGGTTTTGAAAATGTAAGATTTCAAAGCATTTTAAGAAATGTTTATTTCAGAGGATTTACGCCTTGGAGTACCTTTTAGTACATTAATAATTGGGAAGTGTGTGCTGCTAACATCTTGCCATGGTGGGGCTGTCTATCAAAATGGATGAAGGGGTCAGGAGGATATTGAGGAGGGAAGCTAGTTGGAACAAAGTGACCACTTTGAAGGACGTACAAGTGTCTAATGCTGAGGTTGGTTGGTCTGTGTGTGACAACATTTACGCCATTTAGCAGACAACCATCTCTCAGGTTTAAACAAAGTTGGGCTAAATAGCAAGGTGGCAAAGAATCCTCTTCTTGAAAAAGAACAAACACACTGACTCCAATTGAACTTTTGTTATTGCAACTGTAAGCAGGAGATCCCTCACATGCTTTTGTCCTGTTTGCTACTGAAAACTTTACATTTACCAGTGCTGTAGTAGAGGATTTACATTGCAACGACCGAGCTGACTGTCTCGCTGTGCAGTTCGACAAAATCGGACACAAGATTTTATAGTACCTCTTGTTTGTAGGTTTGGTATTTCATGTATTGTCACACCAGCATCAGTGGCAGTTTGTGACAGGAGCAAGCTTATGGTGATATTAAAAGTGCCTTATGAAATATTCTACTTCGGATTACAAATGTATCGTTCTGGTAATTGCTGTTGTTTTTTGTGTTCAATTATTTGAAGTTAATAAATTCATTAGTGTAAACACTTAGTGTTTACTGTCCATTCACATGGCTTGTAAAGAAAGAAAAATACATTGTTATATAAGAACAAACAAAATGTGATTAAGTATTTGAATAATTTTACATCACTGTGTTTAACAGTATGACTAAAGCACTTGTCTATTTTTGTGTTTGCTGCAGAAATTGCATCATGTTCAATGTTTATAGTTTAAAGGTTTAAAAAAAAGTATCAAGTAAAAACTTTTTGCATCGCTGTTATGCCACGTTCGGTGTGTAAAAGCCTTTAAGCTTATGAAGACTTATGTTGCTTTTATAGTTGGTTACTTATCTACAGGTTTCAGAATGCACTGTACCCTATGTACTCTAAGAAAATGTTTTGACTTGGTTGTATACGTAAGTACTCCTTTTCTTGTTAAATCCCACAGATTATGAAGGCTTCTCTCTTTGCGGGGGATGATGACTGTGATTTAATCCATGAGCAGCTTCCTTTGAAGTTCTTGGATGAGGTGTCGTCTCCTCAGGTTTTGTTTGGTAAACCTCAAAGCAGGCTTACAGGTTAGCAAGTTCTGGCAATATATAATTTCTATAGTTTATGCAGATCTTTCACAGACTGCTCATTGATTCTAATTACTGTCTTTTTTAACTCCTTCTTGGTAGTGGGTGGCCTTCTGCAGAGCAAATTCACTTCAGGTCTCCTTGCGTCGTTGCCAGAGGTACCTTTTGGAATAAGCCC